>JAVGVS010000042.1:1786046-1972188 GCA_032718565.1 Distichodus sexfasciatus
CAGATTCTTTCTCACACACCCACTCACAGTCTTCTACTAAGCTACATGTAGAATGAAAAAATAAAACAACCAGTTGTTAGATGTCTCTCAACTGTTAACATATTTCAAATGTATGGCAGACAAGAACAGAATGAATTGTCATTAAAACTTGAAAGACGATTGATTCACTTGATAAAAAAAAGATGGGGAAAATGTTGATTTAGTTTTTTATCACTGATTTATGTGCTTGAAATATACCAAAATGAAATATAATTTGTAATCGGAGTAACAAAGTACTTTTTTACTCTTGCTTGAGAAGGTTTTTTAAATAAGAATTTTTACTTTTACTCAAGTCATTTTTGAAAAGAGCAAGGCTTCTTGTACTTGAGTACATATTTTCAGTACTCTACCCACCACTGTAAATACTGCACATTATACAGTTTAAAAAATATATTTCATCCAGTCTTACAAGTGAATCTAACTATCACTTTCCCGTCTTTGACATTGTTTCTTACGCAAACACAGTGGCATCTCGATAGATTCCAATTTTTATTCATTATCCAACGTATTTAATCTAATGTATTCACTAAACTACGGCATTCACTCGACATCCCTTACATTTAATATTCAGTGCACTTTGGTGTGAGTTGGTTTTACATTTAGTCATTTAGAATCATAAAAATGTAGAAGTAAAATGTATTAATCAAACTTGATTGTTCCAAAACAATAGGGATAAAATGCTGAAGAATAGCAAATAAATGGCCTGCAGGCGAACCCACGCGTTTACACAGGAATTTTGCCATTCTGCAACTTTATGAATATTTATTTGCCCTTACTGCACCAAAAACAAATTGGAGTCAGGAAAATAATCTGTAGTAGCTATATGTTGCCATTGGATGGCACCAGAAGTGTGTATAGTATACAGGCCTTGTTCATACACACTGATCTGAATGTGGAAAAAAACTAATTCAGACTTTACCTCATTTGTCCTATATACATCTATATCTCTTCTGTGTTTGCCTATCTCATACTACGGAGGTTGGAATTATTGTAGACACCTATCAAGCACATTGCTCCATCATGCAGATCCAAAAAGCATTTTGTCTCACAGAGCAACTCTTCTAACATTCTTTTGGCAGAAGAAAACACAACGGATGTGTTTATGCAGTGTTGGAGAAACTGAACTCCAAATTGAATTATCGGTAGCATAATGCAAAATGTTTTTCTTTTGTTCCGTTTCAAAGGGGGGGCCTTGACCTCTGGAGGGTCTCACTGTAAGAGAGAGAGAGAGAGAGAGAGAGAGAGAGAAAGAAAGAAAGATGGAGAGAAGGCAATGCCGGAGAGACTCAGGCATCCACTTTGAAGATTAACGTGACAGACCAAAGGCAGCCATCAAGGTTATTCTTTCTCTTTCAGAATCAAAGGCGCCCAGACTCAGTGATACGAGTGAGCTGTTGGGGTCCGACAGTCCGGAACCTCACGCGTAGCTCTGTTGTTGCTCACGTAGCTATCTCCAGGGTGGGAGATAATCCGGGTGGTTTTCAACCACAAGCACTGTGTAGGCGTGTTGGTCTGCTGGAGGTAAAAGTAATTCAGCAGATGTAGGACCAACCATAAACAAAATGATGAGGGCCTCATCTCACACTCCAATCTGTTTTGCAAGCTGAAACCATATAAAAATCACACACTTACTCATGTGTGAGGTACTACTGTTCCTCCCAAAATTGGCTCTCAAAATTACTAGATGTATATACGCCTAATCCTGACTTCAGTAACCAAAAGCAAATCTTTTCACTCTTGGTGTTTTTCAAATGAAACCTAAAACCATTTCTATAAACCATTTCTATACATTTCTTTTTTTCCCATTTTGAGAACCTTACAAACAACAATTATCTCCCAAAGCTACAAAATGCTTTCCTATGTTGTAGGGGTCAATCGGGTCCTCACAAATACCTACAAACCCACATCTAGGGAAATGTGGCAGTCGGTACTGTAACATTAGGGAGTTGGCCCCGTAACCGGAGGGTTGCTGGTTCAAGTCATGTGAAGGTAAAGGTCTGAGGTACTTAAGAGCAAGGTACCATCCCCAAACACTGCTCCCTGGGTGCTGCCAAAGCTGCCCACTGCTCTCTCGTGGATGGGTCAAATGCAGAGGTCACAATTCATTGTGGTGTACTGTGTGCTGTGATGTGTTCACAATGACAAATAATCACACACGCAAAGGAGCAGCTTATATCCTCAGGCTTCTCAACAAGGACAAACTGAACTCTCAATTCTAATTCTGCTCTCTGGCTGTCACAAGACATTGTCTGGCTGTCTTATGAAATTAACCATCACGCAAACACAACTGCATATAGATAAATTATAACTTTACATACACTACCAGTCATAAGTTTGGACACACCTTCCCATTCAATGTTTTATTCTTTATTATCATGACTGTTTCCATTGTAGATTCTCACTGAAGGCATCAAACCTATGAATGAACACATACGGAATTATGTAGTAAAAAAAAGTGTGAAATAACCCAAAACATGTTTTATATTTTAGATTCTTGAAAATAACCACCCTCTGCTTTGATCACTGCTTTGCACACTCTTGGCATTCTCTCGATGAGCTTCATGAGGTAGTCACCTGAAATGGTTTTCCAACAGTCTTGAAGGAGTTCGCAGAGATGCTGAGCACTTGTTGGCCCTTTTACCTTCACTCTGCGGTCCATCTCATCCCAAACCATCTTGATTGGGAGGGCCCTTGAGAAGTCTGGAATTTTGCTTTTCTTTTAATGTTAATGCCATGGAGACTGTTTGTGTATACAGCCCAGAATTTGGTGCTACTCCCCTGATCACTGCGTATAGAGCCAGAAGCATGTCATGTGAATGATCGTTAAAGAAATTGATTTGGTAACACTGAATATTGGTGTCTTGCTGAATAACTTCAGTTGTGGGGATCCACAAACACAACAATACTGTTAAGAGTGAAGCAACACTTGGACAAGTATAATAATGTATGTGGCTCGTGCAGAAATTTTGAATCTTACAAATGTAACAGTAAAGTCTATTAAAGCAAGCATTATTTGTCAAACATATATAATACAGGAAATCGTTTTTGAGAAGAAGGTGGACTTGTGGTAGAATACTCACCTACAGACCAAGAGGTAAGAAGTTTAAGTTTAATGCTACCACCATTCAGCTCCTGATCAACACCCTTAACTCAAAGTTGCTCCAACTAGGACACTCTCCCTACAGTTGGGAAATGGAAGTCACTCTTGATGAAAGCATTTAGCTAAATCGGCTAAATAAATAATACATTTCTAAAAACCGAAATATCAATATATCTGCTATGACATGCTTTGAGTGTCACTGCAGGGGACGAATGATTGTATGAATAACTGAATGATGATATATTGAGCTTTGAAGAGACAACAGGAACCCCCTTTGACCACACCCAAAACCAGTGTGCAGCTTCACATGGTGATAGTATAGGGTAGCATTAGTTTAAGCAGATGTAGGGCTATGGAATATATTGAAAATATCCAGATGTGCAGGATAAATATAACATTGATGTGAACAGAGCTGCTCACTTTTCTACTAAGTATGCCTTTAAAGGCCATAATAACTATTTTATTATAGAAAAAATAATAGTTGTATCATTTTTTTTATATAAATGTTTTAGTATTATATGTATATTATGTTGTGTATTATTTACGCATACATTTGTCAAGGTATGCCAATGTTTTGTATTACAATTACATTTGTTGTAAAGATAGTATTACTGTTATTTATTTCGTGCAATACAAAAAGCAGAAACATAGTTATTATGTATTACCGTGCAAAGCATTGTCTAGAAGCACAATTAACACATTGTGGTAGGATTACCTGCATCTTTTACCTGCTTTTTGTGTTTGAATGTAGAAAAAGATTGAAAAAGCATTAGGCTTTTGAGTCAAATCTTTCTGAAAGGTAACACTGATATGAATCCTAGCGCAAAAGGCATTATATATATACATGTCCTATGACAACATTAGCCGCTAATTATATCAGGTAATGCCTCTGGCGGTGCAGCTATGAAAACAATCCCAGTCATCAGTCTCAGGCTCGAACTTCCAGCAGGCAGCTGTAACCCCCCCAAAACCCAGTGCGCCTGGTCCAAACATCTGCTTTTCTGTTCTGCCTCGTAGCTGTGGTACTTTTGATGAGAATTCTAAAGAGAGTAAAGCATTTTTGTATTAACATTCAAAATGCAGCAAAGAAAAATAAACGAACGTCTGCGTTTTTCCGTTCCGCATCATTGAGGGCCAAGGGCCAGAAGTCCTCAATACTCACGGCATGGACTGCATTAGACTTTCAGCTCGTCTCTGATTGTCTGTCATACTAAATGTCAGATTGTGGTCACATATTCCCTGATGTTTTTCTCCAGCATTTATAAAGTAGCAAAGTCTGTTGTGCAAGGCCTATTTCTGGAGAGTAATTCTGACAGAAGCATCAGTCTGCTAAAAATATAAGCAATGAATAAAAAAGGCTCATTGTATACCAGAATAAATTACTCTTAATTAGCATGTGACTCTATGACTGGCGACTGTAAATTGGCCTGTAAGGTGTGACTGTGAGTGTGATTGTGTGAGTGTGTGTGCCAAGAATGATTTAGAAGCAAAAAATATAGACTCAGTGTTCATCACAATACATTACTTCTTCTTCCAGATTTATTCATAACCCTAATGAAAGTTGCAGACTGATGCACAGTGTTAAATTTGGCTATATTTCATATGAACGCACAAAAAAATCCTGTTACGTTGTGGGGCAACTGGGATATAAAACATTCGTAGATGTAAAATAACTTGCAACGCATAAAGTTAAAAAAGTAAAGTGTTGCGTGGAAACCTAAGAGTAACACAGACTCATCGTTCACCCGAATCAATTACTCTAAAATAAACAGGAACATTCAAGATATATTAACATCTGAGATATGGTAAGATTTATAGCTTATATAGCTTATAGTAGCTTATAGTAATGTCACTGGCATTTGTAGACCATAATTTAAGGTATTTTACATTTATTATGTTTAACCTTATTACAGGGACAGTCTCATTGGAGCAACTTGGGCTTAAGGTTCTTCTTGAGGGTCCCAATGGTGGTAGTGTTGGATAAAGGATAGAGTCAGACTCAACCTCACAACTTCTTGTTCCGTAACCAAGTATCTAGGCAGCTAGGCAGGCGCATAGATCCATTTTTATATTTATTATGAATATTTGTCATGTCTGACCTCACGAGGCATCAGCATTACATGTTCATTTAGTCACTGTAATTCATACCAGATTCGCTGTGCTCACGTATAGTCGCTCTGTAGTCCCTGTGGGGCCGTAGATAGCGCTTTCACTTCGGCGGAGGATAGATATTTGAACAGCGTGCGCCGAAAGTCACCGATGATGAAGATCCCACATTCCCCCTCCTTCGACTCGGAAAGAGTGTGAGGTTGGAATAGCAAGCTTAGAGGAATTAAAGTGTTATCTTTTTTAACAAATGACAGAGACGTGAGGCTGATTTTTACCATTCCTAACCAATAGAGGGCGCTAAAGCAACATTTCCCGAGCTAACGGATCGTCTCAGCCTTACATGTGTTTTGAGGGAACGGCCTCAGTATTAGCTCACATTTACACAACCTTTTCACTCCTTGAAAAATAAAACACTTCCAGACTGTAATTGTTTTCATGTCATTCACTTAGGTATTGTTTATATTCTACGTTTACCTCAAGCATTAGATTCATATTTAGATTTCCCTTTAATCAGACGCTTGAAATTAAGGATCTTGCTCAAGGTCTCAAAAGTGATGGTGCTAGAGGCAGGATAGAGCTACAACCTTTTAGTCCATAACCCGGTATCCGAACCCTGGATCATCACCATTTAATACATTTACGGCCTTTAATCAGATGCACTTCCTAATGCAAAGTCTTTCTGGAGTAACTTGAGGTTAAGGGTAGGGTTGCCACCTATTCCGGTTTCACTAGGACTGTGGGTCAGATGCGTTTCCACTTATAGGCAAAGCGCTTGGTCGGGTTGGCAAAATGTCTCGTTTTTTTGTCAGACCTAGTTAAGCCTAGTTAAGGGAATGTTGCCTAAAGGATCCAGATTAAGCCAGACTATTTGACCATATCAGTTTGGGAGTGATAAAAGGGTCACTGGTCCAAGTGCCAGACCAGTGAGGGGTACCACTGAGGTTCCTGTAACCAAGGTACAATCCCCAAGCACTGCGACCCTCCTGGTCAAATATTGTTCTAACAGTTGAATAGAGCTGGATTTGAACCACAAAATCTTGGTCTGTAACCGAGTATTCTCCCTCTAGACAACATCCACGTAATAAAGGCTGTTTTAAAACATAATGGCTAATATATCCACCTTCAGCTTTAAGATCATTAAGAAAAAGGGGGGCAGTTTCATGCCATGTTAAAGATCATTAAGAAAAAGGGGGGCAGTTTCATGCCATGTTAAAGGAATACAAGTTTGTGGTGATGTCAAGTGCCCTGTCCAAAACTACAATTACGTATAGGGTCTGTATAACCAGGAATGTTTCAAGAGCTCATTAAGAAGGTTCATGCTTAAGGTGTTAGACAATATCATTATTTCAAAATGAAAATCCTCCATCATTTCCCCTCCTTGCCTTTGAGTCCTGTATATTTTTGCAGAGAGGATGGTGAGAGACGGTTTGTTTTTGTCTATCTGAAAACCGCCAGCTACAGTTATATGAGGGATCCCAACTACGAAAGATTTAAACTCGAAGAGTCAAAACTCAAGGTACTTTCTCTCTGCTTGTTGTGCACTGGAAAGTTTACCATTGTCCGGCTTAAACTTTTGTCATCGCTCGTGACTGAGGGTCTCCATCCCAAGCGGAGGACGAATCGTCAGTCCATCATCGGCAGTCAGGAAAAGCGCCCTGGCAAGTGAGACCTGCCGCAAAGGCTTTTGTTTCCGTGCCCCCGCCGCGACACGTTGTCAGGGCTATTTCTGGCCTTGAGCCGCCCCCCTCTGGAGGTCTCGGCACATTTGACAGTGGGAAGAGGGGGGCACTGCTGGCCCCCGCCGGCATGAGAATGACTGATAAAAGGCCTGAAGGAAGTCAGCACTGTTTATCTGCACCCTGGCACGGTCGCTCCAGGCCGTTGAAATATGTAGCATGGCAAACGGCCGCAAATAGTCGCCAGTTTGTGCGGCACTCTATCTTTACGGGCCCCCCTCTCAACAACACATGTGCAAGTCCCTGGAACATCGGTGGTTTTGAGCGCTCCGGGCCGTGACTGGACAATTTTCATACTTTCACGCTTTGGTGATCGGCCAAGAGCAACAAGCTGAAGCGGGACTCACTCCGAAACAGGATATTGGGTTAGTAATGGCTGTCTGGGGACCCTGAATATGACATAAATAACAGATTTACTTTACACGTCTGCTGATCTAATAGAAGCCCTTGAAGATTTCACACACATGCAAACTTTCACTAATTATCAGTGTCTAAGTTCTTGAATGAGTTTGAACATTTCTCCCTCACACCCACATAGGAGTCAAGGTTTTTATCGGCCATCCCGTCCAAATAAGCGGCCGTCACTTTTAATCGTTGACGTGCAAATCATTAAATATGAAATTGCTTTTGCCACCAAGCCTGAAAATAAGCATAGTACAATTCAAAATGTCTAAATAGGATGAAGTCAGCGAAACACCTGGGCCAGCTGGGTTTGAAGCGTTGCTTGCTGATAACTTGCTTTGACTCGAGACATGATGTAACGGCCGACGATAACACACATTTGCCCACGGAGGTTTGGAGATGGAAAGCTAGGGGCATTAACATCACTGAGATGGAGGTCAAACTCGCAGGCCCCTGGCGTTCTATACGTCGAGTTCCACTGTCTCGAATTCCCTCTCCGTTATGTCAATGGAAGCACGGCGAAGCGGCTTTATTTGATTTTAAACGAGGGCCAGTGGTACGCAAACAGCGCATGCCAACTGGCGGTGAGGAAATGTTTTACAAGATGTTGGCCCTTACAGTACATGAACTATTTTTCTTGGCATGCAAACTCCTCTCTACTTTCAACTCATGCCCATCTCCAATGTTTTAATCAGTTTCATTTCCTTCAATAGGCCGATGCCTGATTCCAATAAGGCTAAAGTGTACCATTAGTGTCGGCCATGTCTATTAAGACACTCTTTCCTACCAAGCTGTTACCATTATTGCGCCATTGAAACCACACAAACGTTCAACTGGTTCGGTTCATTTATGAGAACTTTTCGTGCATCCATTATATAAAAAAAATAGCTTGACGTGTGCAATCTAGTCGAATAGAAATCTGAAAACTCAAAGACTCAAATACGAGAACGAGTGCCACCAAAAACAATATGTGGCCAATATCAAACCCCAGAAATGTCTTGATTGCACCGAGGAGAAATGGGAACACTGAGAGTCCTCAGCCCATGACGCGAGGCCCGTTGGGCTTCAACTCGCCCCGACACCTTACCTGTAATGAATGAGCGTCATTGCCGTCTGCATTACCTAAGCCGTCGACCAGGCTTGCTGTGACGGCACTGATGTTTTTACTCCCTGAACTCTCCCTAACAGCCATGTAATCAGGCCCAATTAGAGCTCAATTAAAGGCAGGAATTTGCTTGTGAGGTCACCATGGAGAAATGTTCCTGGACCCGTCCCAGCTTACGATTTTATAAATCAATTCTGGATCTATAACAAAGATCTCCACTTGGACGGGACGCAAGGCTCTGAAGCTTTGCTCAAAATTGTCTGATGGCCAGCTCAGGGTGAAACGGTGGAGTACGCGTGCCGGTCGCTCCTGCAGTATGGAACCTGTCTGGAAAGACTAGCTACCAAAGGGATTTCAACCTTAAGAGTTGTCTCCTGACCCAGATGCTGTTAGAAAGCGGTAGGTAATTACGGTGGAAGGGGAATTACATGCAAAATCAACTGTAATCGAACCTTGATGTCATAAATGTTGTAAATGGCTAATGATGGCAAATAAATATAGAAGTAATTCTGATCATATTGACCTTTTTTGCTGGTGACCACAAGACAATAAATGAGCTAATCTGATAATTAATTCATGAGGGATTTTTCTCTTTACAAGTTCCTGTCTATTTAAAGCTCATTAGGTGTACGACAGCAGTGAGTCTTACCTTTTTTCACAGTGGGGCAGTGCCGGCTTGGCCTGTGCAGGCCTTGTAGGAGCGAGACACCATGACTAATTGCACCCCAACCACAGTGTTTGGAAACTGTGACTACAGTTAGCTTGAATGGATAGAAAAGCCGAACTCCCTCACAAGAAAAAAAAATCATTACGAAGACACACTTCCTCTCACCCATCTTCTCAAAGTGGAAACTCAGATAAATCAGCTTTTTCAAGAAGTGAGCGCCCCCGCACCCCACAACGCTGTTATAATGAACAATTTATCCAAGGCCTTCAAATTGTTAAAAGGAGGAAGAGGTAAGATTTCCATCATTCAATTTACAATACAGCCGGTAGATCAGCAAACTGTAGTTAAATTGGTAACAGGACTTATAACAGCAGATTAATTTTTAAAAAGCGACAAATGGAACATGGACTAAGAGGTTCGAGGTTCAAGTCTGACTTCATCCTACCTTCAGTACTACCACCATTGGACCTTTGAGCAAGAACCTTAACCCCAAGTTGCTTCAGGGAGACTGTCCCTGTCACTGGGAAATAGAAGTCACTCTCAATAAGAGCTCTGTTTTCATTAGGTTGTCCCCAGTAACTCCAACATTAGCTTTTTTGTGTTTTCCTACATATAATATTTGCTGAAGCATTTAACGCTCTTATACAGAGCAATATCCATTTCCTAATTACAGTGAAATTTTCCTTAGAACAACTTGGGGTTGAGTGTTGCTCAGAGGTTAAATGGCAGCAATGGCAGTTTGGTCTGCTAGGATGCTAACCCCCAGTCTCATGGTCTCCAATACAGAGTTTAATTCTCTCAGACATTCTCACCACCAGAGTCAAACTGTCACACCAGCTGTTTCACTTACCTCATCTGGGTAGCAGATGACAAGTAATCACTCAACATCCCGGGTTGAGTGATTATTTGTCATTGTGAACACATCACAGCACACAGTCCACCACAACGAAATGTGATCTCTGCATTTGACCCATCTCTGAGGGAGCAGTGGGCAGCTGACATGGGCAGTGCTTGGGGATGGTACCTTGCTCATGAGTACCTCAGTGGTACCTTTACTGGTCTGGGGATCAAACCGGTGACCTTCCGGTCACGGGGCACACACCCCAGGCATTACAGCATTTATCAGAAGCTTTTATCCAGCTGGAGCAACTTGGGGATAAGGGTCTTGTCCAAGAGCCAACAGTGTTTTCTTTGGCTCACTGGAGATTTTAACCCTCATTGTTATGAGTATTATATATAAAATGCTTCATTGTAATTTTTAAAAATACTACTTATGAAACAAATATTTCTAAACTATAATATGTGCTGTTATCTCGAAGATGTTGGGGAACATCTTTATTTTTTGTGGTTTGGAATAATACGTCACATCTCTGTTTATCAAAATCTGTATTGTGCCTTTAAAATCCTACATCAGTCGAGCTCTGACTCAAAAGACTCTTTCCTATGACACTGAAGCATGACAGCACCACGCCACCCTCCTGGAGGGTCCAGATACCAACTGCTCCAAGCTGGTCCCTGTCCTTTAGTCTTGCGTTTCTCAGTAACTTGGGTAAAGTAAATTTGGGGCGAGTGTATATGCCTGCAGAAGTATACTGTTTATTTAAAGTCCTCTGGCCCTGAGTTATGGCTCTTAATGATTACTCAGATGCCCCACTGTAGCGCTATTGTAAGCGGCTGCGCCTCCAAACAAGCTTGCGCTTGTTTATTTGAATTTTCCATTTTATATTGCCACGTGTCACCCTCCTGTTTACAGTTTATGCCCCCTGTGATTGATCATTTCCTTCACCCTTTCTCCCACCGAGGGCACTCCGGGTGCAGCTTCTCTCGGGATGGGTGTTGCTGTGAGAAGACGACAGGCCAGAGATAGCAACCGCATCAGCATAAGGTTCCCACACCTTGTAGCCGAGTCTACAGCTTCACACCCCTGTTAATGGAAACAAGTCTTATATGTGTGAGATGAAACCAAGAGTCACCTGTGGATGATGGAATAGTCCGACACGCATCGTGCACCAGAGCGCCAAAGCCCTATTAAGTCCAGTTGAAACGCAAATGGCCGTTAAATTCAATTTAAGAATGCTTTTAACAAATTTAATGAGGTGAGTGTCTCAAATAATGTAGGTTTTGGCATGTGTCATGGTCATTCCTTAGAGTTATGGATGATTTGAAAAGTTTAGACAGTTATTTTGCATCTGTGAACGGTTTGTAAACCTTTCTAACTTTCCCCAACTCTCTGTTCGGGGGTGATATTGTGTAACAAACTTGTAACGTCCCGCACAAGACATGGCCATTTTACAAATTCCCCGTCTTCCTTTATCAAGCCTGCCATCTTCTGTCGAAATGATAGAATTCCGTTTTATGTCCACCAGGACTTGTTGGACTTCCAAAAAATAAAAATCCATTGTTCTATACAGAAACTTGATTTTTTTTTCTTTATCTTTCCATCTCATCATTTAATCACCTTTGAGAGGATTTCATCTTCACACAAAAGGTCAAAGAAGGTTCCAGCCCGGCCAGTTTGACACAACATGATAACATCAGAGAGACGTCTCTGGCCAAATTTATTACAGAACATTCCTCCAAATGGTGAGTTAAAAGACAGAGTGAAAAATGTAAACATCTCTTGTTCTCCAAGCTCACAAAATAAAAAATAAAAAAAGAAAGAAAGGAAAAAGAAAAGACTTGGCAAAGACAGCAGCTCGTCAAGTCGAATGTTTTTTTGGAATGCACTTTATTATTGTTCTGTATTGTCTAGATTGACTATGAAAGTACAGTAGTTAAGACTCTGAAACAGTCCGAAGACAAATCACGCATAGCCTTTTGTAAGCAGCGCGCCCCAGGCTGTGTAAAGACGTCCGTCTCGATTTGGAACAACATCTGGCTGTTTATGTTGGCACGCCAGCGATACACTTCATATTCTGTTGACGTATTAAAATCAAAACTACATGATGTTTAGACACCCCGGAGAAAAGCCGAAAGCGTCTGTTTTTGCGCGCTGTTTGCTCTGTGCTACATGGATGTTCGAGTCATAGTTTGTAGGAGAATTGTGTTTCGTTCTTGTGAAGAAAAGATACTTCCAGCGTGGAAGTTTTACTGAGCAACAGAGACTGACCAGGCAGGACGTGTAAAAAATATCCAGCATCTACTCCATCTCAAAGAGCTTCATTTATCACGCTAATTACGCAGCGTTCTGTTAGGCAGTGACTGTGTAAATACACAACGTAACACTATCAGAGCAGGTGGGTGTGTGGAACAAAGTCGTGTTTCAGTCCGTACAATGCATTAAAGAAAGATTCGAAACCTTCAGTGCTTGGTGTATCTTCTTACAGGCACCTTAATCACTTACATGCACTCTCAGAAACAAAGTATAAAATTGTATTTTTTTGTACATTTTTTGTATTTATATGATCCATTAAGGTTCAAGAGGTCACTGCAAGTCCCAGATGACAAGACCTCTGGAGAACCCTGAAGATCATGCAGTCCAAGTCCAGATGAACAGTTTATCCAGGTACTTAATGGTTGCAACCTTTAGTACCTCAAATCAAAGAAAAACAATGAAACTTACACCTTAGAACATTCAAACCTGGTCAATCGTAGTGACTGTAAAAATGCATTGCGTAACACTATGAGATCAGGTGGGCATTTGGAACAACATCATGTTGCAGTCTGTATAACGTACAAAAGAACGAACTGGATCTGTATGTTCCTTCAGGTCTTTCAACTCTATGTATCTTCTTACCAGCACCTTATTCATGTACACACACACACATACACACACACATTCAGATATGAGTACACATTTATACTTAATTGTACATAATATCACTTTGTACAACATTTTCCCCAAATAGGTTTACATATTAACGGATCCAAACCTCTAACAAGTACGGTAAGTATGGACCAACAAGCTTGGCCTTAAGGATTAGTTTTGGCAGACAGTCTGTCACAGCTCTTTGATTTGATGTCTTTCACTGCACGGCACAGGCTGAGATCCTTAAGCAAAATAGCTGGAGCATTTTGGCTTAGGTGCTGATGGTGGTCTAGTGGTAGGTTACTTGCCTTGGACCCACCTACCACCTCCAGCACTACCACCATTGAGCCCCTGAGCAAGCGCCTTAGCACCAAATTGGTCCAGGGAAACTGTCCTGGTAATTAGGGAATGAAATCACGCAACAGTGGAAACAAAAATGAAAATGAAGAAACCTTGAGAGGAACCGAGACACAGAAAGGGTCATCCTCCTTTTTTAGACCACACTGGGACGATCCTGTGAATTTGAAAAGTGTGTATATAATATTAAGCGTGCATGTATAGGACAAAATTCTAGTATTTAGATGTTCAATTAAGAGTCAACAGTTCCAAATGAAAAGGCCTGTATAGAACCTAGGTGATCATGTAGTTCAGTCCCTCTGGTAGAGAATCAATGGGTTACAAGTCCAGATAAAATGCTTACTTTTTTTCTTTGGTGTGGTTCGCTTTCACATTGAAGGCCTCACAATTGGACCAGAATTTGTAAACAAAACCACATGTGTGCTAAGGTCGTTCAGCCATTGGACAGAAACATGTGGGTACAGCAGGGTAAAGTAAAAGTACACAATCAGGACCAGTGCTAGCCATTTGGGTGCCATAGGCACAACAGCTTTATTTTAAATATGTCGTCATTATGATTATCACGATTATGGTGATTTTGCATTAGCTGATTTTTTGGTACCCACTCCTGCATTTGGTGCCCTACGCAAAGTGCATGAGGCACGTTATGGAAGCGCCGGCTCTGAACACAATCATGGAGATTTTGCGTACGGTTCTCCTTGTCCTTAAAGCGATACGGTTTATATAGTTACATATGTTTGCAGAAATGTTGAGCATCAAGAGCAATACAATATGATGTTAGTAATTTTGCAATTTGCAATTCTCCTCAGAGCTCCATGTTACCCCACAGCTCATTTCTCGTGTGTTGTGTAGTTATCCAAACAATTCATTCCTGTAATGCGCGACAACATCGGGAACCCATTAAATCCAAAAAGGTATGCTTTTTACAACTGGGTCGGGCTGCTTTCACACCTTAAACGAACCATACCAGACTTGGTTTGGAACCGAACCGAGTCCACCTCTTCAGTTGGGTCTCGGTACGCTTGTTCGGTCTGCACCTGAGTTCGGGTGCTTGTATTCACACCTGCCAAAAAGGTCCAAACCAAGGGAGGAAACGAACTTGGGTTGGTTTTAAGTGAACTAAACAAGGCATGTGTGAATACATGCTTAGTCATGCTTTGAAGGTACAATTTCCAGGTGCAATGTTTTATTTGAAGGAACATTTTGTGCCTCTGAGGGAACTGTTGCAGGATCGTTTTGCAGTAGATTACTTCACTTTTACATTAAAAGTTCATAAATCAATAGTTAAGGTTTATTTACTCTGTGGCTGATATTTTTTTATTCATTTTCTGTCATTTATTCTGCCATGCAGTTTTCTTCCATGTAGTGTAGCCAATGAGGTTTCAACGTGGTTGATTAAAATGGTATGAGTCCCAGCGGTACCAAAATTGACCAAAAATATCCAAAACAGATTAGAGCAGTTCATCTGAGACTGATCCACCATTTTTTTTTCTCTCTTACACACAATGTCCAAGATCTGAAGCCATTTATTGTGTCTCAAAAGCCCACATATTTATTCCTCTTGCATTGAATGCATTACCACAACATGAGCTTGTCATTACAGGTTCCTGCAAACCCATTTCAGCACACTGTTACCAAGGAAGGTGGTCTATGAGAGGAAATTTAATATAGTCATGTTATTTGAACTGCAGGGCCCATAGGAACATTTGGAGCTCATTGATCCCTTAGCGGGGGCAACGCAACTCATGCCATGTTGAAAAAAACGCATTAAAAACAGACATTTGAATTCAGCACAAACAGTTCATTGGTGTAGTTCTGTGAAATAGTTTCATTGTCAGTTGTTTAAAAATTGGTGTACCTCAGGAATTTGACCATCCGTGAATGGATTAAAACCAATGATTTGGCATCAGGGAGCATAAGTGTGGTTAATGGGCCTTTTTATTTTGCACATTAGGAGGGTGGATGTTGGTTACAGTAGTCACAACCCGTCAAAATATATCTAAAACAACATAACTAGAGTTAATTTCACAAACTGAGAAAATGTTCACCAACCAACTAACCAAAATGTTGTACTGTAGGTGGCTGTAATCTAGAGATACTTGCCTGTGTAGCCCAGAGGTTTTTGGTTCAAATTCAGCTCTATTCTGCCTCCAAAACTACTACATTTGGGCCAATGATGAAAACTGTCCCTGTAAAAAGATGTATGGCTCATTTTGGGTGAGAGTCTCTGCGAAATGACATAAATGTAAATGAGAGGAGTTAAATTGAAACTTCAAAAATAATAACTATGACAAAATACATTACCATTTTGGTTCTGCCAATAATGACAGACATTAATGAGCCAGACACAGCCAGAGACAGACAAATGGACAAACGATGTAGTTCCCAGAAGTCACACCCATTTATTTCAGTCTTCAATCACGTGTTGCATAATTACGACTGGTTAATGCATGCAGGTAGAGCTGTCCTGACAAATCAAGGTTCAAGGTTCAAGGTTCAAGGTTCAAGGTTCTTTATTGTCATCAGTCGCTTTATACATGTACAAAGTGTGATGAGACAGCGTTTCCCCATGGCCCCGGTGCAACATATAGTAACACTGAACATTACATTCAACAGGACAAAAGGTGCAAACAAGCAACACAATAAATACAGAATGAACGCAATAAATACAGTAAGAAAGTGACATTTATTGAAGAGACAGAAAGTAAACATGTATTGCTTAGTGTATGTTTATAAGGCACATTGGCAGCATCAGCATCTAAGCAGCTTATAACAGATGAAGTGCGAGAGCATCACAATACAAAACAATCACAATAAATAGACAGAACAATAAATACACAACACTCCAGTACTATTTGAAGGTGGGGATGTAAACCTTAATGACTGATATTGCTCATGATTATTATACTGCACAGGTTAGATGTAGAACTGAAGGCATCATTTGAGGAAAGGTGAATTTACAGTTACTGTATTAACACTAGTTCATCTGAGTGTGCCTGACGTAAACAGTAGACAGTAGGTATGTAAAGTGCAGGTGTGAGGTGGTTTGAGCATATGCAATGAGGAATTTTAAGAGAGCTCTGATATTAATGTGCATTCAGAGTCCTGATGGCTTGTGGTATGAAGCTGTTACGCAATCTCGTGGTGGCAGATCGGAGGCGATACTACCCCCACTAGTAAACCAAATAAAAACCCATTCAAATGATGGACGTTCTTTGAAGAATAAAAGGATGTTGATTACTTTTCTACTAGCACTGTGGTGCAAGGCCAGTGGATAAACCCCACCTCTCTCTAATCATTTGAAGCTGAACCACTATAAAATATATGATTCGGGTAGATTTATTTCCAAATCTACTTAATAAAAAGATGTTAGTTAAAAGTTCTTGATGAAAGCACTGACGTGATTTCATTGCAAATAAGCCTAAAGGGTTTCATCAACTAAATCTGATCTAAAACGTATAATGAATGAAATTGGTTAAATGTACTGCTAAAATGAATGTTTATTTTAGCCATAAAAAGAGCTTAAACAAAATAGCTTGCCACTAGAGTGGAGGGTGGGTATTTTTCTTTATCGTAAAACCCCATTTTTAGGTCCATTTGGGGTTCAGAAAACATGCCATTGAATTGCTTCAACAAACAAAATGAAGTGATGGATTTACATGAGTAAAGGAGGGATGGCTGATAAAAACAGAAAAATGTGCCTGGGATTTTTGTCAGAAACAGAAAGTTCCATTTAACACTTTTCTGTAAAAAGTCAATGTTTTGAGTTTCTTTTTGCAAATAAATGTAACTTATCTAAACTCAAGCTTAGACTTCTTTTGGAGCCAATATCATCAACCGGAATGACCTTTGACATATCGAGCATTTGTTGATTTGTAAGTGTGCCATACTGAACCCTAAGGCTCAAAGATATGACAGAGAAATGAGCTAAAGATGGCGGGACAAAGTGTTGGAGCCATCATTGTTTCATTTCTTCTTACACTGACACAAACAATTTTCTCGTTGGCTCTCGTAGCTGAAGCGGTACATAGGTTGAAATAGAGTTTGAGACGTTTTGAAAGCGGTATCAGCAAACGCCACAAGTCCGCCTCTCGTTCCCCTCCTATTGTGACCTGTGTTAAAGGGAATATGGTTCCACTTTATTTCCATGTAATGCAACTGGATATGAACGATCCTGCTGGGTTTTTTTTTTTTTGCTATTAAAGTTTGAAACATGTTTGACTCCCCCAGTCTCTTGGTGTCAAATGGCCCAAAGCTCGGTGTAGTGCTCAGTCAAAAAGGCAAAAAAAACACCCTGACAAACCTGACATCATGGCTGGTGCAGTGTCCAAATATAGCACACGAACACAAAGTCCTATCTAAGTTTAGCCTGTGATGTCATCGCTATCATGCTTTACCGCAGGCCGCGGGGTCTTTTTTTCTGAAAACAAGGATTACGGAGGAAATGGTTGAATAATATAACTTTCCAAAAATGTAGCCTGAATGTGTGTAGGAAATATGTGCGGCTTGAACGTCATCTTGGCCCATTTTTCTGAATGGTTTCCTTGGCCATGTTTGCGTCCAAACCAGCCATGAAATACATACATCAAGTGTCATATATTACCGTATGGTATACGTTAGCACGCTGTTTGGCTGGAAATCGGGACTGCTGCAGAGCCGAGCAGAGACGCCGGTGTGTACTAGACTGGTATGAAAACACTCCTCTGAAAACACAGCATTAGACTTGGCTTTTAGGATTAGTTTTGCCAAACAGGCTGTCACAACTCTTCGATTTGATGTCTATGAATGACCTTTCATCGCACGGCACAAGCAGAGATCCATCATCCTAAAGCAAAGCAGCTGGAGCATTTTGGCTTAGGTGGTGATGGTGGTCAAGTGGTAGGATACTTGACTACAGAACAAGAGGTTCAAACGCAGCTCCAGCCCCCCTCCAGCACTACCACCAGTGAAGACCCTTAACTCCCAAGTTGGTCCAAGAAGACTGTTCTTGTAATTAGGAAATGCTTAACAAAATTGCTTTAGATAATTCACATTTATTAACTGACATAGAAGATCAGTTTGATTTCTTAATTAGAAGACCATAATATTTATATATTAACAGTGTTGGGAAGGTTATTGCCCTAAAATGTCATTTGTAATGTATTCCATTAGATTACTCAATTTGAGTAACGCATTCTGAATACTTTGGATTACTTCCACATTGTCTTTTTCTATATTTATTTTTATTCCCAACAATAATTTCTGATTAATTGAAAATGAAGAAATGGTGAAGTTTGGGCATTTTTTCAGTCAGTTTGGATTCATTTTGGACTTATTTTGAAAGGTTAATGTGAAGTGTTGTCTAAATTTCCAAGACAGAAGTGCGTTTCTGCCATGGCTCTGTCAGTGATGGCTCCAGCTCCATTGTGTAACTTCAGCAACTTACTTTAAATGGATGTTTACCTTAGAATCTTTGGTTGCGTGTTGTGAAGGGCTTCTGGTAGTGAGCGGAATTGCCGAAAAGTAACAGCAGCACATGTATTCTGTTATTTCGCAACACTGTATGTTAATTAGACAAAGAACTTCATCATAGTTTTCACAAGGATTCATTTTCTTGATCATTACTGTTATTAATATTAAAAAATTATTAACATGTTACTGGAATTAGATCACTTTTCTCCCTTAAAAGGAAATAAATAAAAGTACTTATACAATGTTATAATTACTGAGTTATTCATTCATTCATTCTCTGAACCGCTTACTTCCAACTGGGGTTGCGGTGGGAACAGGAGCCTATCCCGGGAACGATGTCTGCAAGATGGGGACCAACCCTGGGCAGGCGCCAACACACTGCAGGGCACACACACTCACACCTTAAGGGGCCAATTTTAGAGTGGCTAATTAACCTATATTGCATGCCTTTAGACTGTGGGAAGAAACTGGAGCCCCCAGCGGAAACCCACTCGAACAGAGGAAGAGCATGCAAGCTCCACACAGAAGGGCCCTACGGCCAGCCCAGGGATCAAACCCAGGACCCTCTCGCTGTGAGGTGGCAGCCCTGACCACTGTGCCACCGTGCCACCCCAATTACATATTTTATATATCTTTTATATATAATATCTTCTAAAATATGCAGCTGTTATAAACTGTAATTAATAATTCATGCATGTAAAAGGTTTAAAACATCCTTTCTTGCCTTACACAAGAATTTTCATAAGAAGAATATTTTCATGCTTAATTATTTGAAGCAGTTCTTCCAGTTCCAAACTATAGAACGTGGGTGATGTAAGCACATGCATGCTGATCAATTTCAAAAACTGAAATTTCTAGATCCGGAAGGAAAGTGTAAATGCTATTGTTACTTTAAGTTTACTTAAACAAAATAACAGGAACCTTAAAAATATGAGCTACAGTGGGTAAGATGGTTTTATGGTTCCATTGGTTCCAAATACTTTCGTTTCATTTGCTTTTATTATATTGTAAATAGTCCTGTAAAGCATGTGGAATGACCTCTGTGTATGAATAGGATCTATATAAATAAACATGGCCTGTCTTGCCAACTTGCCCACACTGTTTTCTATCTAAACACTGATAGGTTATGCTCTGTGCTCATGGGGTTCATACTTAATACTTTTTAAGGCTGTTTCAGAAAAAATACAGCAATGAGTGCACTAGGATGTTTGCTTTTGTGTTGTTACATGTTAAGTTGAGAAATTTCTAGTTTCTGAATCGTGGTGACTAAAACCCTGTCCTGGTGACCATAAGTTTGGAGGTTAAAATCCCATTAGAGCTTGTATAAAACACTGTTGCCCAAAGGAGACTGTCACGTCTTGCTCAGGGTCCCTATAGTTGAGGTTTTTCAAGCCCTACTAGGATTGGAAACCCCTTTTCTAAATGCTTTAATATAGGTTTAGAAAGTAGCTCAAAAGTAAAGTCATGAGCAGTGTGGTTACTTTTCAAAGGAATGAGGAATGAAGTAAAATAAAGCATTTTTAAACTCTATTAATAATTTTTTTTTACTGGTTACAGGATCATGTTTATGAAGTTTGTTATGTTATTAAGACACAAATCAACCAATTTCTTCAAATCCAACCATATTTTAAACAATTTAAACTAACATTTATCCTCTCTCACTCTGTTTAAGTCCTTTGTGTTGTATCTGTATTTATAGGTTTATTGTTAGCATAAAGACAGCTTCCTTCTACAGTCGTTGAAAAAAACAAAACTCGAATCCCCAGTTGCCTGTGAGCTGAGGTAATTGTCTCCCCTCCACGTATTCCCCTGCTTAATAAAGTGATGGCAGTAAAGAGTAGTTCCAGCTCTGTGAGTGGGGAGGAGAGAAGTCTGGGCTCTCTCACGCCTCACTGAGCGAGTGCCGCTGGAGCCGTGTCCAGACAGGGCAGGGCAGGCCGAGCCTCCTCTTCACCTCCTCTGTCCAGCCGTGCAGTGAGTACCAAACCTCCTTACCTGTCCTTACTAGCTCTGAGCTCTGCCGTCTGGCCTTCTAGCGCTTCTGCTCAAACGCAAAAAAGAAGAGAGGAACGGCAGACTAGGGTTTAAGCCTCTCTCTCTCTCTTCCTCAGTTCAGGTTGGACATGAGACAAACATTTTCTTTGCGCGTCGGTCGGGCCCTAAATCATCGGGCCTTCCTGCGATAAGTCCTTGAACGATTTCCAGATCACTTCTTGCACTAGGAGGGGGGCTAGATAGCGTGGGGGGCATTGCACCGAGACGGATGTTTCACTGACAAAATTTGGGAATTGGGAAAAAAAGTTTTATTTGGCTGTGGGCGACGGCGCTTTTGGAGCGTTTTTGTTTTTGAAATCCTAAATTGATGGTTGAGTTTTGTCCGAAACTAGAGGAGAGAGAAGTTTGATTTTGGAGCCTTTTTTTCTAGTAAGCACTGTGTTAAAATTTGGTAAGCTATCAGACAGGGAAAAAGATATGAGTAATTATGGGCATAATCGTTATCTGAACACGAGAGCATTTTGATGGAAAACTTTTCACACACTCCGCTCCACCGGACTCATTAAACAAAGTTAAAGTCTGGTGCCGTGCTCTCACAGTGACACACACACCCGCACACACACATTCTGTTTAGATGTCTCTTGGCATGAGGGGGCCTTTAGGGATTTTTGCTGTGTGATGTAAATGAATATTCGAAATAAGATTATTAGTCAAAAAGTAGATCTCGGGGAACGTGTGGACCTCTTGGCCGAGGCGTGCGGAGCCGGTGCCTGAAAGCCGTCAGCTTGGTAACGAGAAGATTAGTTGTTTATAGAAGTTGAAACGTTCAGAAGGAACGTATCTTCGGGGCCGATCCCAGGAGCCGGGCCTAATTAGAACCAAATGCTTGAAATTGAGTTCAGTCAAGCCACAGATCTCTTTATGTAGTTTGGCAAATGGCTCGGCTTTTGTCAGCTGCTGCGGCCGGTGGCTCGTCCCTCTCTGGTCCCTCTCTGCCTCTACCTTTCTTTTTGGGTGAGCTTCTCGAAATCTGATGTTAAGGCGTCATTCTTCATTCAAGGACCTGGCCTAGAAAACACGTTAAAAATGCACTTGTTGAGCTTGGTCTGGTTTTGATTATGTTCCCTTTCAAGTGTTCTGTGCCTTTGAGAAACATTACATCATGAAGAGGGGGTGGTCAAGCACCAGAAACAAAAAAAGTCTCATTTTTCTTTCTTTTGTTTAACGACTGGGAACAAAACTTACTGATGATGGAATACATGACTTTGGAAATGACTGTCATTTGAGGTGCAGTTTTAATACATAGTGAAGAGGGAGCTGCTGATCATTTTGGACAAATTACATTTACACCATTTATTGTCTTAATGACAGGGACAGTCTTTCTGGAGCAACTTGGGGTTAAGGGTCTTGCCAAGCGGTTAATAGTGGATATTTTTTAGGCTCTTCTGGGATTCAATCCAATGTCATTGTCACCAGCACAAGGTTTTGTTCATTTAGGTCACCACCACCCAAATTAGTCTAGTTAGGGCTACAGCTATTGATTATTTTGGTATTTGATCATTTGATCACCTTGAATAACTGTATAGAAAATAGTTATACGATAGTGATGAGGGTGGTGGTGGTCTAGTGGCAGTGCCGACCAAGAAGTTGTAGGTTCAAATCTAGCTCCACCCTACTGTCAGAAATACCACCTCTGGGGCCCTGAAATAGACCCTTAACCCTGAACTGCTCCAGGACATTCTGCCCCCGTAATTAGGAAATGCGGGTCACTCTGAACAAATGCTAAAAGTCATAAATGTAAAGCCAAAAAGTCTGTTAAAATGAACTGACTTCTAGTTTAAGCAAAGCATATCTGCCTTAACTGGCAACCAGGTTGATTTACATTTACACCAGTTACAAATTTCCTAATTACACAGACAAAACTTGGAGTTAAGGGTCTTGTTCATGAACCCAGTGGTGGTAGTTCTGATAGTAGGAGAGAGCTGGATTTGAACCTACAAGCCCTTGGTCCATAAGTGAGTGTCCTGCCACTAACCCTGGTGAGCTTATTAAATGCTTGTTGGTGTGCCCTTGTGTCGCTGTGATGTGTGTGAAGACTACGCTCTTTGTACTGAGCTGCTAAAACATGGATGCCGTTTGTGTCTGTGGCTAGTTCAGTTTTAGCAAAATTAAGTTTTACAGGTTACTATTACTATACACTAGATTCCGAATCTATGCGTCATTTCATACTTTTAATTTGTATTTGCACATTAATCAGTTTACCAATTCAGGAATGTGTATTGGAGCAACAGGCGCTTTTGTACTTGTTCAACTACCTCTGATTTTTATCAGCTTGATTGACATCACATGTGGAAGATTCTCGTCTCCATCTTTGCTAATATCTTTGGCTGGCATTAGGAGACTCCGGGTCAATATTTCTGATACGCGTTAGACTAAATAATCAAGAGGAGACTTCATTAGCTTCCTGCTTTATTACCAAGGCGCACCAGGTGAAAGGGGGTAGAGTTTCCGTATAAATAAATGTCGAACCTAAATGGTTCGTCCAAATGGAAAGACAACACATTTAAATCAACACCACAGCCATTTACCCTCTAAATTAAGCTAAATGCAGAGTTCTGTATTGAAAACGTGTCATTTGACCTCAGAGACATTTTATTTCAGGTCAATAATCTCCTCTTGAACTTCTAAGTGATAGATTTTTTTACACTATGAAAAATCTGTGAAAATCTGAAATATGTCTTTAGAATTGTTTGGAAAACTGGTGTTTTTTACATTTACACATTTGAGGTCAAATTAGGGTAATTTCCTTACTATGTTTTCAGGTCAATAATCTTTTCATGAGTCTTAACTGAATGTCTTCTTTTATATTATGGAACTGTGAAATCATATATGACAGAAATCATTTGAAGACAACAGAACATTTTCTTGTTTTGACTAATTATAAATTTGAGGTTATTTTTTCTCTAATATTGAAGTTTTTTCAAGGTCAATAATATCATCACGAACGTTAATCTTTAAGTTCATTTATGTTACTTGAAAGTATGAAATGCTGCATTACATATCTGAAGTAATGTAGAAACCGTCTTATTTTTGACCATCTACAAAGTGCTCAAAAAGCCAAATCTAAAGACTATTACCCTAATGGTGAAGTGTTTCCAGTTTAATAATCACTTTGGGAACTTTAACCATTTGAGTTCAACTGATTTCTTTATACTAACACACTTCATTTTGATTCACTTCGAAATGGAATCTAAATGTCAAAAAGTTTGAGCATCACCCAGCTGGTGGCACTCTTAAAGTGAATGGAAAAAGCCTTCTCCTGGTCCAACCCTTGTGTTATGGAAGAACACCATTTCTCACCAGCGTTTTGTCTAGCTAGCACATGCATAACACGCTGCGGCAGGACTGTGTCATCCGCTGGGCTGTCTGGACACCTGGGCTTTAATTCACCTCGGACAGTCTGTAAGCTGTGCTGTCGCCGAGCCTGATGAAGTCCTTCACGGGCAGTCAGCCAGCCTTTTAACTGGACACACATACCTGCCTCGCTGCGAAGGACACATTCCTCATGTAACTGAATTTTGGTCTTTATTAACCCCTTTACCCACTGCCTTGTGTTGTTCAGCGCAATGTTATGGAGTATTAATTATCAGCAGGATTTGAATGATTGTGAATGGTGTGAGATATATGACATCTTTTCTCAACCTTAAGTAAAAGTAAAAGTAAAAGTTGGCTGTCTAAATGTGCATGTCAATAAAATATCAGTCAATAAAATATCAAATCATCAAGATTTCATATATAATTAGAGGTATAACAATAAGTTATTATAATAATTTGTTATAATAAAAAAGATTTCATACATTTTGACAGATTTGTTTTCCTATCTATGAGTTGATAAAAGACATCAGATTGTGGTGCCATATGGGTAGGATACTTGTCTACAAACCAAGAGGTTGTGAGTTCCGTAAGGCTTTTAACCCCAAGTTTATAATATTATATATTTCAGACATCAGAAATTGGACAGTCTTTCATTTATTGAAAGAGTATTTATTATAATTTCTGTTTAAAAATAGAGGGTAAAAATTTCCAATTACGGTGTCAGTATCGGAGTAACATAATCAGTATTTCTGAGATTTAAAAATGTGACATTTTCTAACGCCACAGAAAAGTAACAGTAGGAAACTGTTTAAAATAGGAAAGAGTTTAATAAATACTTATGAAATTGTATATTATCCCAGTAAATAAGACCACAATGTTTCTACCATCAAGGTCAAGGACTACAGACCATCTTAAAAGTGGTGTTTTTTGATATTTATACATTTGAGGTCGATCTCTGAATAGATGAAACCTCTAGAGACTGACCACAACTGACACCTGTGAGCACATCTTCAGAAATGTCCTTTTCGTTGCACTTTTTCCTTCACTTCTTTCAACTGTAGAAATCGTCTCTGTTATCTCCAATATTAGCCCTGCTTTTCTGTGTGCCTGCTTTGCGTTACAGCAGCTTTTTCTGCCCTTGATCGCCCCTTGACGTTTCCTACAGATCTGTCTGCTTTAAGCAGTCAAATGATCTAGTAGGCACAGGACTTGTCCTTGTCCTTTATGTAGAATTTTTTTATAAAACATGATTATTTATTATTGGTTTTTTTGTTCACTTATTTTCTTTTTTTCTATATTTGGCCCTCACATGTAGTCTGCACATTTGGAAAATTATAACCTGACCACATTGTGCAGAAATTTGCCTGAACGATGCTGAGGTGAATTGAGTCAGAGAACAAACTCTTCTTCTCCCCAAAGAACAAAAAACAAAACACATTCCCTGCTCGCATGCACACACAGCATAGGGTGGACACTGGTCCAACAGAAACAAGCAGCAGAAATAGGTTTTGGTCTATTTTGGTCTGCTGCAGTGCTTATTTTTAGAAAAAAAGGAAAGTGGCACGCACAGTATCGAATTGCAAAATGATAAGGTCACTCCACATGTTTTCTCTCATTTTTTTTCTTTAGGCTCTGATTCATGTAAAGTATGTGATGACGTTACTTGTGTTATTTGTTCCATTCCCGACAAGTATTGATATATTTTACATGTGAAATAAAGTGACTAATTCAGCCATAGAAACAGATGTTTTTTGGAGAGTTTTTTGTGATCAGAAATGTTTTCTCCGTAACTACTGAAGACTGAACTACTGAAGTTTTGTGTACTCCAGTGATGACTAATATGAAAGAAACGTCTAAAAGAAAATATATATCAGTAACTGTCATGTTCATGAAAGATTATGATAATATTATCAGTTCAAAGTTCCATTCTTACTTGGTATTCCCAAACTTCCCACACAAATTGCTCATTAATTTCAAATTCACCTGAAAAGTTGGACTATTATAGCAGTAAATTCAGAAAAAATGACTTTTTATATGAATAAATAATTGAATGAAAATGAATGATATTTTCTTATCGGCCTCACTTGTTGATTGAAGAAAGGATGTCCAAACACGGCTATTATCTCAGTGCTTTCTGTCAGGAACATTTCATCAAAATTATTGAAGATAAATAAAGATGAGAAAGGAAAGAGAGAGAGAAGGAGAGAGCTTGCAGTTTATAACTCTTTTTATCAAGTTAGGTCTCTTCAGAATAAGTTTCATTTCCAACATTTTCATATTGCACCTTCCTTTAGAGGTGTCAGTGAATGCTTAGTGAAGGGGCAGTTGATAGCGTAACGGTACGTGCATTTGCCCCGTGATCGGAAGGTCGCCGGTTCAAATCCCAGGACAGGTAAAGGTGTCACTGAGGTACTAATAAACAAGGTGCCGTCCCTGGGTGCTGCCCTTGTCAGTTGCTCAATGCAGAGGTCACATTTTGTGGTGGTGCACTGTGTGGTCACCCACTTTCACTTTCAGGTAATCAAAACTGTGGTCAAAACTCCTTGCACTGGTTTATGGGTTTATGAGGTTTAGTTTTATCATTGATAAGTTGTAGATGTAATACAAGAAGCCAATAATCTACCATGACTTCAGGAGATGGTTCTCTAAAGAGTATTAAGAAATAATGATTCATTCTTTAAGTTGAAGAACTAATTTTTACTAAAGCCTGAACTTAAGAAGGATAGAAGGAAACTCGATGCATCCTATTCAGCCTTAAAATGGTTAGATCTGAGGATGCCTTCATCCTAATTGAGAGAGAAATGATTCATCTAAGGAAACGGGAAATCCATGCGATGGTGACCGGAAGATTGTGGTTCAATCACAAGTCCTATGATGTGTGACGTGCAAAGCTATGGCCCTTTCACTGACTTGCTTCCTCTGATCAAGTTTATTTATACAGCACATTAAGGGAATGGTGAAGCAATACACCTAAGTAACACCTGACTAATAAAGTTGTAGCATGTCCTAAATTTCCTCATTGCACTATAAGGCCTAGACTTCTTTAGTGGCGCTCCCGAAGCCGAGGTAAAGAACATTCTAGTTACTTGAAGATGACGCCAACCTTTCAAATGCTGAAACCTAAAAAATCTACTTATTTACCTCCTCCCAAGTATCTTCGGAAGACTCTAGACTGTCATACAGAAGCCTAAAATGAAAACCTCTGAACATTGTTGGACAGACAATGAGCCCCTTTCTCAATGCTAGATTAGAGTCACGACCTTGCCTGAAGTGTGCACAATCTACATTAATAACCTAAAAGTGGAACTGTAGTTGAAACATTGAATGACAGTGTCCTGAGATCTGTTCTGAAACGAGCCCACACCAGCGTATTAAATTAAAACAAGTGAATCCAATTACAGCTAATCAGAGGCAGCTGGCCGGGCTGATACTGTGTTACATGGCGGCCAGACGGGGAGGCCTTCTGTGTGTGTGTGTGTGTGTATGACAATATATCAGCGTTGCGTTACGTGTGGCCTATTGCTTTTGTAATCCCAGCCACAGGCTTGCGTGATCATACAAATACACAGCCATATTGTGAGGCTAACAGTCTGGGCAGATTTACTTCACCGCCCTTCGCCCTTTTGTGTGGTTTTCTCGTTCCACTGAACCTTTCCTGCTTCCAGAATATCTGCTTTGCTTCATTTACTGTACAAAGCAAAGGTCTCAGTTAACGCATCTGTCCCCCAAGTTCGCCTTATCCCTCTGTTTATTTGTGTACACTGAACGATTTCTTTTGTAAAGCGGCTAACGGTAAAATTTTTGGGCTGTGTAAACAAACTGATTCAAAACATTTGGATTCACTTATCAGGGGATATGATATCTCAACACACTCATTTCTTTCAAGCAATAAACAAGGCGGGTCTATGAAGGGCGAACAAAGCCTGTTGGGCCAAAGCACGTTGAGAGATGACATCTTACAGTAACACTGTTGTTTCTGATTTTGTAAACAGTGTTCGTGCTATTTTTGCGCTCGATACGATAAATCCCTTGACTTTGTTGTCCACGCAGATATTTCTATTGAGGCCATTCGGTGAAATCTGCTAGACAATAAAACTGAACACTTGCAGCTGTTATTATCCTACAAAAAATAAGTTCTAGTTATGGACTTAAGTAGCAAAGACACAACACAAATAATCAACATCTCTCTAGAGCAACTTAGGGTTGAGGAATTTGCCTCATGGGGACTGGGAGTAAGATAGAGTTGGATCTGAACCTACAACCTTTTTAGGTCTTTAGGTAAGTTATACAGAGCTACCTTTATTTCCTAATTTGTAGACTTCCAGCTTAGAGGTTAGGGGTCTTGCTCAGCGGCTCTTGGGTGGTAGGGTCAGAGAAAGGAGAAAGTGTTATGGTAATACACTGAGATAATATGTGGTTGAGTAACATTACTGGAATGTATCCATACTTCCACTTAAGTACAGATTTTTAGTAGTGTTGGGGTACTCGAGACCAGTTTTTAAAAGTCTCGGTCTTGTCTCAGACTTGACTGTATTTATACTCGGTTTTGTCATGGACTCGGACAAAGAGGACTCGGAATTTTATTTCCAGATCAGCCGAGACCACATCTCTGAGAATATTACTTTTAAAACTCTTTGAAACCGACGCTTTGTTTATTAATTAGCGTTTGAATAATTCAGAATCCTTTTAACTTAAAGAAACCACACATACATACCGTCAGAATCACAAGACTATGAACTTATCGGACATTATATTCATTTCTCTCTATGTGGAATTATTTCTATTTCTATTCTATGCACAAAAACTGAAGTAATTGCGTAAAAAGGCATTAATTACATTATTTGTTGTGTAAACACTCATGTTAGCACTGCCACTCTCATGTGGAACGCCATCATGTGCAAAAATGTAGCTGTCTTTCAGAAAGGCCAAATGCAGCTTATTTTATAGGCCAAAATGAGTCCAAATCGGCTCAAAACTACCCCAAACTTTAGCATTTTTTCATTTTCAATCGGTCAGAAAATATAGTTTTTCCATTATATAATGTTAGCGAGTAACCAATAGGGAAAAAAATAAATATAGAAACGTATTATTTATTACATGTATTAATAATTTTATTTTGTATCCAGATCGATACCAAATGGGCAAAGAAGTGTTTCTGCCTGGCACTAACCTTGTTGTTCTTCACAGTACTGAGCCATAGAATGTCTCTGCAAAATAAAAACTCCCCAAGCCAATAAAAGAGTGAGTTTGGTCTTGAGGAGTGTTCACTGTGGTTTGCTGAGTTTAACATAAGATGTGATCAGTTTGAAGTGAAGCAGTTTTCTCATTATAGGTATGTAGGAGAGAAATAATGAATACACATGATTAATGTTGTTTAGGCTTTGCATGTTCCATTTGTTTGTCATGTGGTGTAAAACCATGCATTGGTCAGGTCTCAACTCGGTCTCGCCCCACCCTGGTCTCGTTCTCGGCCCTTCAGAGTCTTGGTCTTGTCTCGGTCTCGACACACTCTGGTCTTGGTCTGGTCTTGGTCTCAGCTTAGGTGGTCTTGATCCCAACTCTAATTTTTAGTACTCATCCCACCCCCTGTAATCTATCAGCCTTTGTTGACTGGAAGTGTGACTGATGGTGATGGTGTGACTTAACAGCATCCCAACACCATTCACGAGGCCAAAAATAGCACATAATGCATTAGCAAAATATGAGGTTACACAGATGAGTCATGTTTTAAGATCAAGACTGAGGCTGAACTTCATATAAATATGTGTGACCTCCTGGAATCATCGCTGTGTGAAAGTGGGCCTGTGGAACGCAAATGTCGCCTTATCGCTATCGATCGTAAATGCAGCAGCGTGTGACGTGTGAGCCATGAGCTCAGCTCGCCAGTTTGTTTGTTGCCTATGTCTCTGTTCTGTGGTGTCTCCAGAGGCCTCGCGACTCCTCCAGGGGTTTGTCTTGCCTGAATTATGGCTCATAAATTCCTACATGTTGAAGTAACAATGTTGTTGGGTCTCTAATTTCACTTGCATAGATATGGTAAGACCCAAAGTGGGATGGATATGACTGAAAACTATGGCCATTAGAATTTGGGGGAGGTTTTAAGACCGGAATACGGGAGCTGCTTCAGGACCAGCTCTTGTCTGGGTTTAACTGAAATGACCTGGACTTTTAAGTCTGATAAAAGAGGTTTAACCTGACCAGTGATAGGCAGAACCTTTATGAGGTGTGAGTTGGGAGTGCAGGGATGACATCAGTGCTGTCTTTGGAGCAAAGTTGCTCTTTCTATTTTAGAAAAGAAACGTAATGTAACAGTGGGTTCATAAGCTGAGGTCGGAGCCATACAGTATCACATTTTCAGGAGCCTTTTTTAGGTGGGAGCATATCTGATTCAAGGTACATTCAGATGACTAATGCCAATTTTCAGAAGCACTAGGTACAAGCATAATATTGGATTTCCTAAAAGGGCATCTGGAGAAATTTAACATGGATTAGAGCTGGAGGTAGTATATCATTAGGAAGTTTGGTTATGAACCAAAAGTTTCAAGTCTGTCTCTACCCTGCCTCCATAACTACCATGACTGGGCCCCTGAACAAGGTTCTTTACACCAAGCTGCTCCAGTGAGAAATGAGGAAAAAGTAAGTTGCTCTATATAAGAGCTTCTGGTAAGTGCCATAACAGTAAGTGTTAACTGGCAGAAATTATCCTTTGTTGTCACCATTAACCTAATAATGTTAAAATTGGCAAATGTTCCAATTCTGTCTTATAACATTAGATCCTGCTGTACTTCATACTGTATATGACCTAAAAGTACAATGGCTAACTGTTCAACATGGCAATCAGCCATGGGCATTATTATGCTTTTGAGTCTTCTTTTGTGACTCATCTAGGGAAGGCATCCGCAAAAAAAATACACATTTACACTAACGAAATTTAGCAGATGCTCTTATCCAGAGCAACTTCCATTTCCCAATTCCAGGGACAGGTTCTCTGAGAGCAACTTGTAATTAAGGGTCTTACTCAGGGACACAGTGATGGTAGTGCTGGAGGTAGTATTGGACTGAAAGTGCACAGCATGTGATGTTCAGATGTCCAAATATTTTTTTTGTCGTTTTATCTACCATATCATTCAGTTCTGCCTCAGTTGGACATCACATGCAGTGGTCAAGCTATGTGAATTTCTTACATTTAAAATGATAACATTTATGGCAGTTTCTAAAGGTGTTTCCACCTATAAGTTAACTCATGCATGTGCTTATTTGCACATTTAGATTTAATATATTTATTTGGTTGTTTGGGGCTTACTACTGGTGAACACTGTGACACAAATGAAGTGGATGTTACTTTACCACATCCCTCTGCATCCTGTCAAACACAGTCAAACACATTTCCTCTTTATCACTCTCTCCGGACACAAACACACACACATACACTCACACACACACGTGAGCCCATATGCCACTACACAAGTTAAGATAAGGCACTTTTTGGCCAAGTGGCATTTGGTTCTTAATCCAAAACTTGCAATTTATTTATTTAGTTAGTGTTTGAGCATTATCCAGGTTAATCTTGCACATTTTTTAAATTGGGATGTGATTTTTGGAACGGTCCTGTTTGGCCCACAGTTGAAGAGATGATGTACAGTGTTTTTCTGTTTTTAAAAGATGAAGAATGCAAGTTACTTGGTCATATGTAGCCTCAACAGTAAAGCATCATTTTCTCCAGTGGAAGCTTAAACTAGGCTTTGAGGAGCAGGTTAAAGGCTGTAGGAAGCCTTTGTGAGTGACTTCAGCCTGTTAATGGTGGACACTTATCTGATTATTAGAAGCAGAATTTGTGCCTGCGATGACATAACAATACACAGTCAGAGGGCTTGACTTTTTGTCTTCTTGTCTCTTTTATATCCCTGCAGAAGGCATCTCCTGATCGGCCTTCTCTGTGATGGATTTATGTTGAAATGGCTGTGGCCCTTCCAAGACGATCACTGACAAGACGTCCCTGTGAAAGTTTCAAGACCAGCACTTTGGATGATAGACAAGCAGGAGGCAAGGGACCTGATCACAGCAGAACCAAAGCAGACAAACTCAGTCTGAGCTGAAGAGCAGCAACCTTCAATCAATACTGAAGCGTTCCGGTACCTCGACGTCGCCATGCATCAATGACATTTCTCAGGTATAGCAACTGGTCTCTTGGCACCTTGACACAAGTTTTGTCTCTTTGTTAACATTTTCCTAATGGTGTTGCTTCTTTACAAACTTCTCCTGCACTGCATTGATACTTTGCAAACTTTTTTCTCTCTGCAATGCTTCTTTACAAACGTTTGCCTCTTTGTATTGTCGCTTATCAAACTTTGCATTTCTGCATTCACTTAATACATTTCTGCTTCTGTCTCGTTAATTAACAAATGTTTACTTCATTGTGTTGTAGTTAAACAATTTTTGCTACTTTGTGTAGCAATGCGTTAAACCTGAAATGCTTATTTTGAACCAATTTTTTTTTTTCTTTTTCTAATTTAATTTATTTTTTGAACCAAATTTTTGACTCTTTGCCTCGGCATTGATAATTTATATATATATATATTTTTGTGAATTTATGAATATGCGAACTTTTCCCATCTCTACATTACTTCTTTTACTCCGCAGTGCTACCATAAGCACTTTGACCTCTTTGCATTGCTACTCTATAAAATTTGGCGTCTGTGTATTGCTACCTTACAAAGGTTTCATCCTTGTCTTGCTACATTCTGGACATTTGCTTATTTACCTTGATATTCTACCAACTTCTCCATCTTTAACTGGCTATTTTATGAACATCCGCCTCTTTGCAGCACTGCTTTAACCCTTTCACTTACTGTGTGCTACTGAGTGAACAGCCATTAACAGATTGTGACTTTATGGCTCATAAATAATGCATTAAAAGGTTCGATTTTTTACTTTTATGATGTTTTCAGTAGTGTAAGAATAGAGCCTGTATCAGTGACCTCTTCTTTACAGGAGTGATATTGCATTTAAATGAAACACAGTTTTAAACTCTGACGTCTTAAGGACATCTACCTTCTCAGAAATGAGAATATTTTATGTGCAGAAATTGAATAAATCATCAAAGGGTTTATTCACCTACTGGGCACTTAAGGGTTCACTTAAGTTCTTTCAAGAAAATCAGCTTAAATTCACATTGAACTTATATCAAACAAGGATACTTTTTGCAGACTTCACAGCAACTGGTCCTTCAATTGTATTTTCAAAGTTTGTTGTCTTTGTTATAGTGGGAGTAAGCTCGCGGCAATTACATGTGTGCAAGTAGAATTTGTGTACTCAAAGGTACTTGTCGTTGTTGTTAAAGTGATGACTAAGTATTTTTGCTCTGCAGTTTCAAATAATTTGCTTAGATAAGCCACACACACGTAAAACATCTGCTAGTGGTCAAGCGGCAACTTTGCTACCTCCAAATATGTAGTAAATATTTTGGTGATAGAATAAGCTAAAAACAACAACATCAGCTTGCAAATGCTAGTCTGTTTACGCCTTGATAAAGAATGTAAAGTGAGGTAGGTTCCCAAGCAGGAGCCTTGTAAAGCTCTTAAAGTATTTCTTGTTTTTTTTTCCCACAGTAGCAAACGTATATTGTCATTCTTGTTTTGTTCACAAGGATGAATTCTGTACAATATACAGCTCAGAGTGAAGTGTACATTTTTCACTTCCAAAAAAAAGATGCGTTATGGGTCACTCAACTCAAGTGATCAATTAGTGTCTTGCTTTTGGTCTAGTTTTAGTAATTGCATGTGAATAACCATATGATATTTTGACAGGAAATGCGTGTTTCTAAATTAGTCATTAAGTCTAAACTTCATTTTCCATTGAGTACAAACATGTGCTGCACGTCCGGCTGATGGTTGTGATATTGACATATGCACAAAATGTTTGCATTGCTGCTTTAGGAACTTTTGCCTCATTGCAGTTCTGCTTTACCATGACTGAGCTTTTTGCATTGCTGCTTTCTTGGGGCAGTTGGTAGCATAACGGTTGGGCGTTCACCCCACGATCAGGAGGTCACCAGTTTGAATCCCAGACTGGTAAAAGTTACCATGAGCAAGGTACTATCCCCAAGCACTGCTCCCCCAGGTGCTGCCCAAGCCAGCTGCCCATTGCTCCTTCACGGATAGGACAAATGCAGAGGTTGCATTTCATTGTGGTGCACTGTGTGCTGTGATGTGTTCACAATGACAAATAATCACCCACTTTCACATACATCTGCCTCTTAGTATTGCTACATTACAGTCTTTTGACTCTCTCCATATCCACTTTTTGGACTTTGCTCCCACCATGTCCACATTTTTGTCTCTCTATATCCACACTCCACTGTTGCATCCATTGACTTCCACTTCTCCGCATTTCCGCTTTATGAACTTTTGCATGACCATTCCGTGTTTTTACATGATCTGTCTGCTTTTAAATTAGCCGTTACGTCTAAATCCCATATTCCATGCACTATAAAAATGTGCTGCTGTCGGCTGCTGGATGGTATCTTCACATATGTACAAAATTAACCTCCCCCCTTTTTGCAGAAAAGTAAACCAGTATGTAATCATGGAATGGACATGTATTCAACAGATTAGTACTGCATGTAATTCCAGTGCATGGTATTTTGTTTATGTGTTATTCTGCACCACTTCAAGTCTGTAGATGATATTTTTGTAGGAGTTCTTCAATAATATGGCCTGTGATTGGTGCATGAAAGATCTCAACGAGTCATTGGTGGTCGCATTCATTTCCCAGAACAGTTTCGATTGCACTAAATACAGTTTAGCCTGACCATTCTGAGGTTGCCTAATATTTAGCTTTTTAAGTCGCTGGTGGACAATCTTTAAAAGCTACAGAGAGTAATTTCACTCCCAAAACTGATCTCTGTGCTTTCTGTATCCAGGTAACATTTTTGGTGGTCCTTGTTATTACTGAGAAAGATTGTCTCATTTATATTAACAAATGTTCTTAGTCAGTTCTTAGTTAGCTGCAATTCCTTGAAGATCATCATCATTCTGCTGTGAGTCAGCTCCGAGGCTCCTGTGGAGATTAATCAGCCTTGTGTCTTTCGTGTTTCTATCCCACATACAGCGTTTCAAGTGCTGGAAGGAGTCATGGGGATCTGTGTGAAACATAGTGCTTTTTTTTTTTAACGCAAAAGGCTACTTTAATTGCCCCAGACCTCTCTCTTTGCTGTCTATGACTCATTTCTGGCAGTCTGCACGGCTTAAGTGCAACGTCCATTTGCCGGCCACTAGGATTAATAACTGTTATGGCAACAAATGACCTCACGGTTCAGTGGCTTAGATGATATTTCCTGTTGAATGCTGCTCGGTTCCTTTGTGGCGGCGGCTGCGGCCGAATGATCCCTTCGTGCTCAGAATGATAATTGAACAGCAGTTTTATGACATCGGGCATTGGCCATGTCATGTCTCGAGGGCAGAGATGAAATGATAGATGTGGTGTACATGTTGCTACAGACACATCACGTGGGCACCAGATACTTCAGTAACGGAAGTTATTTCCCTGTAAAACATAATGATTTCAGTTTAAAAAGGAACTATAGAGGGGCAATAACAGAAAGTGCCGTTTGCAGCATTCAACATTTATTCCAATATGGTCTTTTGTGTTAGAATCTTGACAAATATTTCTTTAGTGTATTAAAGTTACCAAAGAATTTTTCTTCATTGGTTCTTAAAGGCATACACTTAAAAACATTTACATAAACTAATGTTTTAATACTTAATATCATAACCAAAAGTCATTTTAAGGCAGTTTTTACACTGTCCATTCTGGAGAGTGTGAATAACCACATAACCTGTAATTATATGAATCTGCTATTATGATGAATGTCTCAAAAAAGAAGTTGCTACTGCTGGTCCTTATCTTGGACTGATGTCTCTCTGATGTTGTCATTTGGCCTGTTCTCTCATCCATCCACTTAGTTCATAACCAGCTGAGATATAAACTTAAAGCCAAAGAATAAGAGAGCTTTACTCAAATTTACTGGGCTCAGTTCGATTATTTTTCTCTTCATTCCTGTCTTGGTGGGCTGGATTAGTGTTATTCTACTTCTCAGCAAACACTATAGCTCAAAAGTGTTTTATTGATCATTGGCCATAGTGTGATTAAATCGGAATCAGACAATTTTACATGCATGTATATTAACTGGGATCAGTTGCCAAGCACCACCAAGTTACCCAATATGCATTAACCTAATATGCATTGAGGTTTGAAAGGAAGGCAAAAAAAGATGAAACAACACTTAATCCACAGCTTTCCAAATGGTTTGGGCTTCAGCATGTTAGGGCCAACTGAAGTGGTAAAAATAGACATTAAAATGAGGACATTCGACCACCTGAGTCAATAAAATTCTTATATACAGGCAATGTTATGTTTTTATTTTGGGACAGCACCACTGAGTGAGTGAGTTAGTGATTTATATGTCATTGTGAACGCACCACAGCACACAGTGCACCACAACCAAGTGTGACCTCTGCATTTCACCCATCCGTGAAGGAGCAGTGGGCAGCTGACGGTACCTTGCTCATGAGTACTTCAGTGCTAGCTTTACTGGCCCGGGATTCGAACCGGTGACTTTCTGATCAAACGTCAACTGCCCTAACAATTACGCTACCAACTGCCCAAAACAGTGCTCCAGGTGAGGCACTACATATATTTAACATATGTTCATTTACTTTCCATATGAATTAGATTAGAATGCATGATTTCTGCTGTTTTATTTTTTATGCAATATAGTAGAAGAAGCAACACATTTTTGCAGTTTTTTAATGGGCTATGATATGTACACTGTACTGTTGCATGGTCTTTATAGACCTCAAACATTTAGGACATTTCATTTGACAATTAAATAGGAAAATGTGTATTTTGTTCATTCTGTATACATTTTCTCAACTTCTTCTAAGTTATTTTCGCTTAGTGAGAACCAGCTAGTGTAAAATTGGAGGACAAAGTCTTACAGTCTATCACATCAATACAGATATAATTCTTCCAGGTGGCATTAATTACAGTTTTTTTTCTAGACTGCACTCTTCAGTTTTCGTGTAGAAAAGTTGTGACTTTGTCTATTAAACAAAAAGCATAATTTCATGGAACATTTTCATGTTTTAAGTCCCCAGTATAATTGTAAGAGATTGATAACAGCAAATAAATATACACAGTGATGTGAAAAATCATGAGCCATTTTTGATTGACCTCAATTTCTCCAACTACCCTTTTACAAAATAAGTGTTTTAGACAGTAGAATCCATAAGCTGTCTGGATGCCTGCCAAACGACTTTCTTTGCAAGCTGAAAGAAAGTCTGTTTGGTGCCGATGTGAACAAACACTCAGATAAAGCACAGAACAAATGGAAAAATGATGTGATGCTGTTGAGTCTTAGGTATTAAAACTATGATTAAAAAAAAAAAAAAATTACTTAGTTTGCTTTTTTTTTGTTCAAACTGACCTATCAGCAGTCCTTATCATCAGTTTTTCAGGATAATTTATTCATAATGTCATGGTGACACTTTCACTGGCTGTGTACAACAGTACACAAAATCTGAAATGAATTGCTAGAAAATTAAAGTAAAAGTCAGATTTAATCTCAGTTTTCCTGGAAATATGTAGAAACCAGAGACCTTTTAAACTAATGTCTGTTAAACAAAGACATTTTTGGGTGTAAGTAAATAGGCAAATTGCAAAGCAAAATTAATTTCTTGACTGTTTCTATTGCATATCAGTGCTTATTTCAGTTAATGCATATGCAAGCTATTAAAGGTCTATAGTAGACAGTAGATTGGAGTCTTCTGGCTGTATCAATGTCCTAAAAATCAGTGGCAGTAAACATATGTCTAAAATACATACCATTGACCATCTTGGTTTTCATCTATCATGTGATCTAAAAAGACTAAATGAACTCGTTAGAGAAACAGTCAAGATAACATTTAACTGTTAGGGACACTGACAAACTACAGAGAGTCTTTGGCGGCGATGTGATGACTTTTGGCAATTAATAGTGAAATGCACCAAATCATCTTAATTTTTAAGATCCAAACAGATCCAAACTCATTTGTGGTACTTAAGTAGAAGAAATCCAGTCTAAAACCTCCAAAACCATTAGGGAGATGTGAGTTCAGTCTCAATGACCCAACTACATAGAGCATGAATTACGATTACTGCTCACATGAATAAAGTTGTTTAAAACAATTATTTTTTATTTAATTAGAAATGCCCAAAGGGTAAAAACATCAATTATCATCAACGCTTACTTAATATTGTTTATTTGGTTCATTGTAATCCTCTGAAATTAGAGATGTGTCCACCAAAGTTTCCTTAAAAGTTTGAATATTTTGCACATTTTCCTCAAAACAAATCAAAAAGACACTAAGCCTTTAAACTCAAAAACAAAAGAAACAAGAAATCACAAACCAAGGACACACTTTGGCCATTGTAGCTTAAAAACAAGCAATGAGAGTAAGTCCATTTAAATTAGAAGACACAGGTGAAGCGCATTAGGACAAATGAACTGCAGACAAAGTCAGAAATGGACAGATGTGAGAGACCTCTAGTGGCCTGGAGGGGGATCACAGGCCAGACCATAAGCCAAATAATTTATCATTTTGTGAACTTTTGGGACCAGCGCGGTGGCGTAGTGGTTAGCACTGCTGCCTCATAGTGAGAAGGTCCTGGGTTCGACCGCCGGGGTCGGCCATAGGACCTTTCTGTGTGGAGTTTGCACGCTCTCCCCGTGTTCACGTGGTTTTTCTCCGGGTGCTCCGGTTTCCTACCACAGCCTAAAAGCATGCACTATAGGTGAATTGGCCCCATTAGGTGTGAATGTGAGTGTGATTGTGTTAGTGTGTCTGCCCTGAGGTTTGTTGGTGGCTTCCCAGGGTTGGTCCCCGCCTTGCGCCCGTAAGTTACCCCCACGACCCCAGTTGGGATTAAGCATTCCGGTTAATGAATGAATGAACTTTTGATTTATGAAAACAACGGTCAAGCACCTCTTTTACATTCTGTGCTTTTACTAAACAAATGATGTAATGAGAAAGTAGCTTTGGAAAAATAGTGTCACCCCGAACTGTTTTTAAGGCAGCCTTATCACATGGGAACAAGTGCACTTATCTGAGGATATCAGATCGTGATCTGGCCACATCATTTCCACACGGCAGTCACATTAACGTGATGTGGAGGCCGCTCCAGTGCTGAGGCTTCCCTAATAACCCAAAACTACATAGGAAAAACCTGCTATATCTAATGTAAAGCACATCCACACTTAGTTTTGACTTCAGGAATCTGAGATCTTCTTTGTTCATTTGTTATCGTTGAACACTCCAGAGATTCTTAAAGACGTTAAGCAGTCGCGCCTTATTCCAGCCTCTTAATAAAAGCTCAGAAAAAAGTGCAGGAGACATTTGAGCATTTCAGCTCAGTTTTAAAAACACGCTAAATGCGCAGGAGTCAAACTGGCTTCGTTATGGAAAGTGACAGTTTCAATGCTGGCAAAGTTTTCCTTCATTTCCTACCTGCTAGTCGGAAGCTTAATTTTTGTGGGGAAAGTCAAAATAAGCTCTCAAGACTCATGACATGCCCAGACTCTGGGGCCCTGCATGCTGGAATGTACTGGTGACCCTGTAACATGTCCCCCCTGTCTTCGACTTACAGAAGACTCAGATGTTTGTGTTGGCATTACACTTAATTAGTAGTGAGCATGTGAAGACTGATATCAGTTGTGTGAACACTATTATCTTACTTCGTTATCTTAATCACGGTATTACTGTTAATTCTTTGTTTTTCCATTAGGCTTGCTGGCTGTTTGCGTGCCCGTGGCTGGAACTGCCCTTAGAGAAACAAAGTTGATTAGGCTTTAGGAGACCACTGCTATAGCATTACATAAAAAAACACATCATAACTAATAATGTTTTTAATGGCCTTCGTCCATCTTTAAGCTTCAGCAATGCCAGTTTATGTATAAAAACAAGAGCTTGGAAATCTTCTCCTGGTCAGGGTCAGTCATTTTGGCCATGTCCAAGCTCAACTGCCAGTCGTGTTTTCAAAGTGCTCCAGCATCAGGAGACCTGTATGAAGGCTTCGCTTAAACATTCCCCTGCTTTCCCTGAGCCTGTTTTTGTTTGCATTTCTAAGATTCTCGGCACCAAAGAACTTCCATTTGGTTATTAGAATCAGCCCGAGTGCTGTAGAACACATAGACGTTGCCGTTATATCCTCCCAAACTCTCTGTTTTTCATGAAAACAAAGCACACAGCAACTTTTCAGTGTGTAGTTTGGTTAGATGTGATGGCGCTGCTGTGGCTTAACTAATTTTAAAAGTGTATGACAAAGGTATTGTAGTTAGTTTGCAGTATTTTTTTCATGAGTATTGGTTCTAAGATTGCACTTCATAGTTGGAAAAAGTGTTACAAAAAAGAAACAGAAAAACAGATATGGCAAAGACCATCAAGTGACTCCCATGAAATCATACTGGTCAGTCACATTGGGGCAGTTGGTAGTGTAACGGTTAGGAAGTTGGCTCCATGATCAGAAGATCGTTGGTTGAATCCCGGACAAAGTACTCAAAAGAAAGGTAATGTCACCTAGCACTGCTTCCGTTTGTCAGCTGCCCACTGCTCCTTCACACATGGGTCAAATGCATATTCATATTTGGTTGTGGTGCACTGTGCTGTGCTGTGGTGTGTTCACAATGACAAATAATCACTCAATTTCCCATGCTATTTTACTGTCTTCAATGCTAAATAGTAAAATCAGAACTTAATAAATATTCTTGATTGACCACACATCTAGAGTTGTTTACAGGTAGGTCCAGATATATTTGGATGGTGGTGCAATTTTTGTCATTTTGTTTACCACCACAATGGATTTGAAATTAAGCAATCCAGCAGTATAGACTTTCAGGTTTAATTTAATTTAACATGGGTACAGCATTCAGACGTTTTCTGGCTTTATAGACATTTTTAACATGGAGTTCCTCCATGTTCAGAGGCTCAAAAGTAATTGGACATGTGACAAGCCATAGATAAAATGTGTGGAGCTGATTCACAGTACTGCAATTTTACTAGCTATTCACTGGAAGTCAACATGAGGTCCGAAGAGGTGTCGTTGCAAGTGAAGAAGGCCATCATCAGGCTGAAATGGCCTATTGAAAGAATTGTGGACCTAATTTTGATCTTTTTACACAGTAAACATGGGATTCTTAACTCCATTTTCAACTTCATTAACTCCAGGAACTGAAATTACAGTTCAAACATCTAGTATCCAATCATGTAGTACATTTTCGTTCTGTTTCTTTCTAAACAACTACCAAGCTAGCAACTGAAATGTTTGGCGGTAAACAGAAATAAGAATTGTTGGTTGAAGTTTAGATCTGATTTCATGTCAGAGCACTACATTCTTCCTGCTGTATTTTCCTTTTTCCACGAGCCATGGTGATTAAAAGTGCAGCATCGATCATCGTAAATATCTCCAGGTGTGTGTTAGATGTTTAAAGGCAGTAGAATTGTACACTGAACATCAGAACTCTTCTTTTCAAGATTAATCTTGGGTTCACTGTTGCCTTTGCACTATTTTTTTTAACTGTCCTGCTGATTGCTACTATGTCCTTGAATAAATCAAATCTCTCTATTAAAAGCTGCAGTGCATTCTCCTAGAAGACACTTTAAGAAACATTGACATCCATTACACATTTCCCTCCTGCTTTTTATCGACATGTCCGATGCTCTTGAAGATGAGATAGCGGCATCAGAGAAAAAACAAGCTTGGATTCGAGAATCTTTTCTCTTTCCAGTGATCATAAAGTGGCTGACAGTAATCTAAACATGCATACACAGTGTACAATATTCAGCTTTGTTGTCCTGAGAAGAAAACCATTCCTCTGCAGTGGTTTATAGTAAGAGAAACAGAATAAGCTGGTGGAACATTCCTCCGCGCTTAGCCGAAGACGGAGAGTGTCTTTGGATGTGTCAGGTAAAGTCTGCACCGGATTTAACGGGACGGTGATTTGCAGCTTTGGGGCGCTTCAGCGGAGATTTGATCTTTTCAGAATGCATGGATGAATTGACAATTTTTGCCATTTAAGCAGTAGGGTATTATTGTACTTTGTTAGAATTATTTTGAATGTTTTCTACTTGGACTTTAGCATTATCCGTTGACTACAATTACAATGAAAGTTTTTGGCAGTACATTTCTACTGGCTGTTGTTACTTGTTGCACATTTTGCACTCAAATTTTGTCTTCAGTGACAGAAGAAAATTGTTCTAAAGGGGCTACATAACTACCTGCAGACTTTTATGTAACTGCCCAATGTAATGCAATGTACTGTGCAGTTACATCAAAATCTGTAGGTAATGATATCACTCCCTTGAATACCAGTTTCCAGAAAAATGTTTTTCATTCTGTCACTGCAGACAAAATTATGTCGCAAAATGTTGCAGGTAATGACTGTTGTCAGTAGAAAAGCAACTTTTCCTTCAATTCTTTGAACACTCAAATATGTTCTGGTTACTCCATGACAACACAATGGTGATTTGTGCCATTGAATTTGGGACTGAAAGCTCAAGCAAAAACACAAACACAAACTAAACCAAACCAAACCAAACCAAACCAACATTTCCTTTTTTCTGCCTGTCTTATCCAGAGCAACTTTCATTGCCTAATTACAGTCTCCCTGAAGCAACTTGGGGTTAAGGTTCTTGCTCAGGGGCTCAATGGTTGTCGTGCTAGCAGTAGGATTGAGTTAGTTTGGAACTTACAACCTCTTGCTCTGTAGACGACATCTGTAACCCACAACTAAATCAATACCAACAACTAACTCAAGACCAAGACACAGGGGAGAGTAAATACACAAAAACAAGTGTAATGCATCAGGTTAAATGGATCTAAACAAAGACACAGAACATAGGACAAGTCTACTTTTGCTGGCCAAATCACCAGTTTGGACACTAACACCTAAATAAAATTAAGTTGTGAAGTGTATTTTCAAACACCCTTACAAAAACAAAATGTTTGCATCAAACCCGTGGTTAATTTGTGGTGACGTTTTGCCAGAATATGTTGTGACAAGTTTGTGAGTGTAGGCCACTAGTGGCAAACCTGCAGCGATGTTCTGGCAACAGTGACAAATTGTCAGTTATGGCAAATATATTTGCCAAAACAATTTGCCAGTAAGGCAAACTTGTAGTGAACTTTTGACAAATTGTGATGAAAAATATTGTCACAATATTTGTGATAAATTTGCCAGGTGCATACATTTTCCTTAAAGTTTGCTAGAAGTCCACCGCAAGTTTGCCACAAATTTGCATGTGAAAATATGGCTAGAAATAAACAGCAAAATATAAAAGTACAAAAGACAACATTTAGACATTAAGTATCTAAAATAACATGTTTGAACAAAATCTATGTCTAAAAAAACTGAAACAGAAAAAAGCATAAATTCCTAGAAGTACAGACAATGACATATTTTAGTACCTATACTCAAGCTCAAAATAATGTGTAGACATTTCAGTGCACTGCATGTCAGTCATGCATCATTGGTTTTATAGTATAGGAGTTCCCAAATTTACTCCATGATGTTTTAATGACAGATCAGAGCCCCTCAGTGTATCTGAGCTCAATACATCTATCTCACTGAGCGGCACGATGCCTGTATCACGGACCACCATCAAAAACAAGGTTCAGATGTTCATCGGCAAGTGCTTGAGAAGAATAATGGACTTCAGGTGGTGGTAGAAGTTAAAAACCGTAGCTCAGATCCATGGGAAAGAGCCTGACAGGAGGAAGGAGCCACAGCATGCACTGCACTGTAACATTTAAGGCATTGGACGAAGCCAGACGAACATAAATCTCCAAAGCTACCTGCAGAAAGCTCAAAGAAAATAAACTGAGAAGAAAAAGGCAGGTTGCTAGACCGAGACCTAGAGGAACGAGTCTGGGATTTCCACATCTTCGGTTTGAAAACTTGAGCTTTGACCCTAAAGCGCTCTTCATTTTCCACCGCTTAGTCTCAAGTAATTGTATTATTTTTATCATATCGTATGTTATCTCCTGTACCTCCATTTCTCAATTGTGATCTTCCATAAAAAGACATGAAAATCTGACCCGGCATGGTTAAAAGCATCCTTGGCCACTAAAGAATAGATTTGGCATAAATTCTGTCAATTTTTTTTTCCCATTTTATCAGCACCCCCCCTTCTCTTCTTCTCTCTCTTTGTCATAGGCCTCCATGTATCTGGGTAGGGCCTGCCCACCCAAGTTGCCTTGCAAGCTATGACAATCTGGGACTCTTGTCTCTAAAGCATATCTCGCAGCGACCTCAAAGTAAATACACTCCCCTTTCTGGGGAAGCATGGAAACTTATTATTACTCCACATGCCTAAACCATTCACTTCTTAAGCCCACAAATTTAGAATCCACATTGCACGGCACAACAATGAGTTATTGGGCGATTATGAATAACTAACTCCGCAATGGAAAAAGGGACTCGTGGCCAACTGATACATCCCCAGCCCCGCAAGAGAGGCTCGCTGCTACGGGAAGGTGAGCCGATACCAAATGTTTGTCAGGTGCGTTTGCTGCTGAGCGGGCCATGCCATATCAGTCTGACATTAAGATACATACGTTCTCAGAAACAGGCCAAGCGGATTTTTCTTCATTTCTCCAAGCCTGCGGCTCGCTTATCACCCTCGAAAAGCGTGACTGTTTATTTAGTTCTCCTGCAATACCATATTACTGTCACCTCCACATGACTTCAAGACTTCACTTGTATGAACATTTGGCAGCGTTCATTTTATACCACAGAACCTCCAGGTCCCATAAGAACTCCGTAGCTATTATTGGCTCAGACCAAACAGATATTTACACGTGTCTGATTTTTTTTTTTAATTCCCCCCTCCGAGTTTAATCCATACAGACAGAGTTTGAAAATGTTCCCATGACAGAGCCGTTCCAGTAGCCTGGGCGTGTCCCTCGTCTCCTTTATTTTAGACCCTAAACTCATGGGAAAGCTATTTCTGGACTTGTTCCTTTGACATTGAAAACACAACCAGCTGTTTATTAACAGGTGCAATGTCACAATGAGCCGAGAATAGCTTGGCATGTAAACATGCATTGAAAGACACTCTATAGAAAATGATATTTAAGTTATCTTATGATATCTGATATTCTGTTCTATTTTTCTGATATCTCAGATTGTATTTTTGTTGCCCTACTGGTTATTTGAGAGTTTTGTAACAGTTTTTTAGCAAGTGGAAGGAATTTATCATGCATGCAGTGGTCAGATTTAAGAACCATGACAAAATGACAATCTATAACTTGAACGCTGCATCAGTTTGAACTTGGCCAGCTACTTTAGATTTAGTCTTAGTCTTTAGATGAATATTCTCATTAGTTTTAGTGACATTTGGTCATTTCTGTCCTTTATAGTTTGAGTTGATAAAAACTAGTTACACTGTAGTCAATTTTAGTCATTATTTTTAGTAAAATGTTTCCTCTCTTTAAACTGCCCAGCAATACCCAGTTATAACAAGTAGTAGACCTTAAATAGCTTTTAGTGCACCTTGATGTTGGTTGTACTCTTTTCACTTCATTTGAAGCACACAGCAACTTTCCATTTTCCATCATTACAAGTGTTGTAGTACTCGAGACTTGGCTGTATTTGTACTCGGTCTTGTCATGGACTTGGACAAAGAAGACTCTGGATTTTTTTTCCAGACCAGCTCAGACCAACTCTGAAAATATTACTATTAAAACTCTTCGAAACTGACGCAGCTGTTTTGCTTTGTTTATTAATTAGTGTTTTAATAACTCAAAATCCCTTTAACTTCCGGAAACCACACACACATACCGTCAGAATCACAAGAGTTTGAACTTACCGGACATTACATTCCTTCCTCTGCACGTGAAATTCTGAGTACTTCCGTGCACAAAACTGAAGTAATTGCGTAAAAAATTAAATTATTTGTGATGTAAATACAAGCATTAGCGCCCGTGACTCTCATGTGCAAAAATGTAGTTGTCTTCCAGAAAGGCCAAATGCAGCTCATTTTTTAGGCCAAAATGAGTAAAATGAAATGAAAAAATAAATATAGAAACATGTACTATTTGTTATCAAATAATTTTATTTTGTATCCAGATACCAAATGGATAAAGAAGTGTTTCCGCCTGACACTAACCCTATTTTTCTTCACAGCACTGAGCCATAGAATGTCTCTGCAAAATAAAAACTGTGGTTTGTTGAGTTTAACATGATGTGATCAGTCTGAATAACTGCTTCCAGTGAAGCTACAGTATTTCCTCATTATACATATGTAAGAGAGAAATATTGAATAAACATGTTTAATGTTGCTTAGGCTTTACATGTTCCACTTATTTGTCATGTGGTGTAAAACATGCATTGACTTGGTCTCGCCCCGCCCTGTTTTCGGTTTCGGCCCTTCAGAGACTTGGTCTTGCCTCGGTCTCGACACACTCTAGTTTTGGTCTTGTCTCGGTCTCGGTTTAGGTGGTCTTGATCCCAACTCTGAATTACAGTGCATTTTGTGCTCTGTTCAGCCGAACTGTAAAAAGTGTGTCCATGAATCTAACCATTTCGTTAGCTGTTTTCATGTTACCATTCACTATTTATATTTTATCATTCCATTCTTGTTATAGTAACATCTCCTGTGCATGCAAGAGCAAGAGCACATAAAACTTGCTTTTCTTTTATTCTCACTGGTTCCTTTAGGAGCCTGGCAGTTTATAGCATCTGTATACTGATATTAGATCTACTCAACCAATCCAACCAGTAACAGGGCACTGCTTAGATCTTTTAATCAGCAAACTAGATACATTTGAATGTCCACCAGACCACATATGTCATCAAAGCTTTACTATCAAAGATCTATTTTTGGCTCATCAACGTCTAATCTTAGTCATGGAATAAAAAGGTTGTATACAATTATTTCTGTCATATTTTTCATTAACTAAATTCCTTCCACCATAATACCTAGTAATTGAGATGTGAATATTTTAATGTCTTGCTCAGCTCGTGGAGGGTTTGCATTGTGCATGAAAGGGTCATAATTCTAGCATGTCATTATTCTAAAATATGAAATATACAAAGGTAGAGGGTACAAAGGTAGAGATCACACTGCTTGGCTGACAACTGAGCTGTTGGAGTGGTGGATCCTGAAGCTCAGTGACCCATGTGTAAGTGCAGTTGGACTGTAGAGGCCTTTACTTGTGATGGAATTGTAAACAGAAACATACCAGAGTTGTCAGTAGGATGTGTGGTTTCAGCCCCAGGCATTTGAGAACATGGAGGAAATCTGCTGGACGTAATACAGTCCAAGCATACGCATATTCAGTCTAGTCCATGCGAAATCTGTGTGTGAAACAGCGACAAAGTTCACTTTGCTAAGGTTGTTCAGCCAACAGATCAATGGGCAATATGGGTGACCTACTAGGGATGTGTGTGTGTGTGTGGTACAGAGTAGGTTTTAGTTGGCTGTGAGGACATAAATGCCCAAGAAAGATAGCAACACTTTAGTTTTGTCAGTTGTTTTGTTGTTTTTGTGGCCTTGTGAGGACATTTTGGTATGTCAGTACTGGTCTTCATTATGAACGAGTAGAAAGATTTGCTTCTGGTTACTGAAGATAAATTTAGAGTTAGGTTTAAGTGTCGCTGTAGTATTACTTAAATCTTGGAGGTTATTGGAAGGGTGTGTGTGTGACATAGAGAAATAGAGATGATGTTTCAATGTATTTGTAAGGACCCCTTTGTCCCCTGAAAGATAGGTAAGCATGAGATTTGTCCCATTTTTGTGGCTATGTAAGGACATCATTGATTGTCATCATCATTGAGGACATCATTGACAGTTCTCATAACATGATATTTCATGTAGGAAATACCTAACTTTTATTTGAAAAACTAAAAGATTTACTTTTGGTTACATATATTTGTAGTATTCTTTACATCTAGTCCCATCATGGGAATAAATTGAAGTACCTCACAAAGAGAGTAATATACAGCATGGTGTGTGTGTGTGTGTGTGTGTGTGAGTGGGGGGTGGGCAGTGAGACGGGCTGGGTGAGGAGCGAGTGGGTAGAACCTCTGGGAGCAGGCCGACCCATGTGACACTCGCTGCCCCTTTTTGTTTTTCCCACGCAAACTGACATGACATGGCCCTAATCTCTGCTGCAGCACTTTCAGAAACACAGGGATTTGTTTTCGAATTAGTACTTGTCCAAAGTTTTGATTTATAGTTCAAGGGAATGCCGGCATATTTGCTTACAGAGTCACCAGTCGTCCATTGCAAAAACACGAGACGTAGAAAGGTTACTTAAACAACGCAACTTGCCACGACAAAGGAACCAATAAACTTTATACAGGCAAGCTCTAAACACAATCTACCAGAGCCTACTTTTTGAAACGACCTCTGTGTATTTTGCCCACTGTATCACTGATGTTCTTCCTCAGCAGTTCATTTTTGTACCGGAAGTCTAGGGAATTTTTTTTATATTTGCCTTTAGTTACTAGCTGCATTTTTACCATGCACAGGAAACCGGGTTTGTTATTTCCCTGAGAATGTGGATGTGTGAAACCGGACTTATCTCTCCCCTGAGACCCTAAATATCACTCTAATTTTGGTTCCCTCTAACACTAGTGAGATCTGCTGAAATGATAAAGTGATGACTCTCGGCTCTCTGAGGGCCCAGTCTGATACACGCTGGCCCTGGCACAGTCCTGTCTGAAGTGGTCCATCTGGGCCCGTACTCCCACAGGAGAACCAGAGAACATCGGACCTGCTCCTTTCCCAGCTGCCATTTCACAAACAGACAACTTGGAGCTTCTGAAGACTCCAACAATCCTTCCTATTGCTGCCCTTTATGCATCCAGTCCTGTCTGCAAACCTAAAGAGGGGGTTTCCTCCCTGATTTAGACCCCAGGAGGCCACTCTGGCTCGCTTCCAGGAACCATTTGTTTGGCTTTTTTCTTGCCATGCACAGACTGAAACCTTCTAAAATAAGAGTCGATGGCACAGCGCGGAACAGAGGGCTGCAGGAATGGAGTTTACTCGAGATTGATTTAAGGCCGATACGTAAGCAGTGATTTGTCGGTCCCCTGTCTCCTAGTCCTTGTTTGTATCGTCCTCCCTATTGAGAACGATGATGGGAATTTCCATACATTTAATTTAAAAAAAGACTTCTCCAGGAGGGCCGATAAGGCCTTGAGGAACACGCTATAATTCCAGAAACATGTCCGCTATCCTCGGAATATTTCTCCAGTGATGGATGCGTGTGTAGGGTCATGTTGAAAAATGACATTTTATGTGGATTATTTACCTAACACTCATATAAATTTCACCCCAGATGGACGATAGAGAATGGCGTAAATATTGTCCTGGGGTATTTTCTCTTGCTGCACCTATAACACTGGGAACGCTTACGAGCAACCCAGAAGCATTTAGTTACCGATGTAAATCTTCTCCAATGGCTCATTGAATCATAACAATCGCCGGCGCTCCTCAGCAAGGAGACAGACTCTGAATTCTGGACCGAACACGTGTCAGAGAGGGTACGAAACGCCGACTTGTTCTTCGGCGAGGGAAGAGAGTAATAGAGCATGTTCCCTCTTCAGATCCGGGCAGGAAGCCTCCCCTGCATTTCTTGGCGGTCCACGCAATCCTACGTCTGGCGTTGACCCCCGAGACGCAGCAGACACGGCCCAGGCTTGGTGGGGCCAGGACCAACCTCTGCAATGTTTTAGCTCTGTGTGACTGCAGCGGCGATGCCGACAAGCCAATTACCGGCGCGAGGCGTGACAGCCTAGACTCATAAGTCTAAAGAGATGATTTGTGAGGGACTTCGCACAACTGATCTGTGTTAGTTGAGAAGTAGATTGGAGTCTCACATACTGTAGGGGACGGAGTGTCCTGACATGGCCAACCATATCTTGGCTTGAATAAACTAGCGTGTGAAATGAGTTTTAATGCAATTTCAACTGTTCTATTGATTATTTAACCTGTAGTAGGTTCAGGTGGATCTGTAAATACAGGTTAAATTAATTATCAAACTTCATCAAATTTTCCTGAATTTCTGCACTAGAGTAAAATAAACGAGAGTTTACAGATGTGTTACAGATATGTTTTTCCAGGTACAGGTACTTTAGAAAAAGATTGGACCACTAAAAAGTTAAGAGGAGTCAGTAGTTTAGTAGAATGTTCTCGATAACTGCAAATAATCTTTATTTGATGCTACATCATAAGGTTCATAACCTGTATTGTCTGTTTGTCCAGATTATTTTCTTGTTTAGACTGTGGCACAAGTCCTTTATGCACAGTGTTCATAGCATAATGTCTACTTAGGGGTTCAAAATAAATGCATGAAATTGCTAAAAACACTGTAATGGGACATGCAGGGGGTCTTTTCCTAATATCTGTTATTCTTTTCTTTCTTACATAACATGCCTTTTTTGATAATCCAGTAATGGGGATATAAGTTAATAACTGTCCCAGCTACAGTATGATGTACATGTTGACTTGGGTGCTTTCTGCTGGATTTGGGGAGAAACCCCTCTTTGCAAACAGACATCACAGCAGTCACGCAAGAAAACATGGAAAGCTTCACATAATGAACATTAGATCTCAAGCAGACTTTCTTAATAGAACACCAGAATCTAATGTTGATTTGAACTAGCCACGAAATGCTAAAATATTTTTAAGCAACAAATAGTGATTAGCTAATGAGATTTTTTTTGTTATGTGTAATTATGTATAAACAGTTTAAATGGTGGCGGCACGGTGGTGCAGTAGTTAGCGCTGCCACCTCACAGCGAGAAGGTCCTGGGTTTGATCCACCCAGAGGCATCAGTATGGAGTTGGTCTCCTATCTTGGAGCTAGAACATCTTCAATTCTTCTGGGAAGGATTTAACAAAATTATGAGGATTTTTCCAGTTTCCAGTTCTCCAGAAGAGCATTTATGAGGTTAGGGAGTGATGCTGGACAATAACAATAGGCCTGACTCATAATTTCCTCTATAGTTCATCTCAAACATGCTGGATGGGTTTGAGGTCAGGGCTTTGTACAGGTCAGTCAGATTCCTCCACACCAAACTTACCCAACTCCTCATGTTTTTATGGAGCTTGCTTTGTGTACTGGAACACTGTCCTGCTGGGCCTTCTCCCCAAACTGTTCCTTAGCATTTGCCAAACCTAGACTCATCCATCAATTGATCAACAAAGAAGCATAGTACTGTCCATAGTTTTATAAAACCCTTAACATACTTTTCTTCTGATATGTCAGTATTTCAGGAATATGCCCACTACAGCCACTTTCACTTGTACAGCCACTTTCCACTTTTCACACGTATCACCAAATTTGCTTTAAGGACATGACCGCTGCTCTTCTGCTGCTCTTCTGAAGAACATTTAACTTGTCCATCTCCTCTGGGGGGGAAAATGTGTGCCTATCTACTTGCCTGGGGCCTCTGACGGGGGGTGGACAGGAGGAGGTTAGAGGGGCCTGTTAAAAAACACAGGGGCATGGAGAGGATTAACACGGACAGCTCCTGGCCTGGGTCTGCTCAACGCATGCTGCATAATTGAATTTCATGCTTGGACCTCTCCTCTGAAGTCGTGTACCAAAGCGGTCATTTGAAAAGAAAGCTATTAGTTAAGGCCTCGGCAGAGCCGCGGCTTTCGGCGTAGGAAGTGGGAGATTAGGAGACAGTGAAGTCGTCAAAACACGACAGTCATGCCTCATAACGAGGAGGACAACAAGCGGCTCAGAAAAAAATAAATATTACTTTCTGCCCCTTCCGTCTTGGTCACATTCTTGTTTCCATATCTCAGCGCAAGCGGCAGCTAATGAGTGAAGGAACGTGTTTTTTGAAAGAGATGTTCCAACGAGGCTTAATCTAAAAATTCTCAAATAAATCACACCAACTGACTTGCAAGTACCCCAATTAGGCTGTTCATTCGTTTGCTGGTTTTACTGCTGAGCTTAAACAAGTCTTCGTTCCTAGTTCATGATGTCCTGACAGAATGGCAGAGACGTCATCGCTCTCGTCTTTTACTGGAAAGGGTCAGGAACGTCTAGTAAAGTTCACGCCATGGGCCGAGAGAGATATAAGCATGGTACGTCTCCTCTCAGCCTGCCAGTGAGCCGTGCGTGCGCCGGGCGTGCGCTCGTGAGGCGCGTCTGAGATCTTTCGCGTCGAGTGGACACTCTCAAGCTGTCAGAAGAGTGAGGATGAGTCATGTCTTTTTTTTAAACAGTGTTGACATCACAATCCAAGACCTCAGATCTCCAGCTCTCCTCTCTCTCTATCTCTCTCTCTCTCTGACATTTCTGGGCTTTTAATGGTTTGGAGGGGGACTCTCTTTGTTTAACCAGAAACATGCCTTATAAGATTCGGCATGGTTCCAGAGTTGTTTTAATAAATTTTTAATGGATATTTTATTTTAAATGGTCATTCCGTCCAGATTTCTTCTTATAACACTCTTTTTCGTTGCAGTGGAGAAGCTGGTCGGTCCAACACAAACATTTCTGTTTTCTTGAGTTGATGTGAAAGTCTAAAGTGTCATTAAGAAAAAAATGACACGGCCACAAATGATCTTATCCTAATTGTCTTATCAAAGCAATTTAGTAATACTAATGCACGTTAATGACGAGAGGCCAGCAATTTTCTTTCATTTACTGGTAGGACTTAATAACAATGCCGCCATTTTAAAGCTTATGGAATGTTCCCGAAAGCTTTTGTTATCAAACACAGACGTGTCATCATGTATCATGTCTGCGGCATGACCGGCGTTGTGATTAATCCTTTTTTTCCCTCTCATGACCGAAACTTTAGTAATGATGTTAGTTTAGTTCTGCAGAATATAAGAAAATAAATGGCTTAGAAATTGCCCTAAACAAAATAGCTCTCTTTCACGGTCAGTGTACCATACCCTAAAGTTTACTACAAGCTAATACAAGCTCCTAAAATCTGAATGACAGACTATTCAGCCATTACTTTCCTCTCTTAGCATGACATTCAGAAAATACAAGTACTTATAACCACACTGGTGCAGGCTTGTAGCTTTGAGAAAAGAATGGTTAGCGGGCTAGCCTTCTGGCTAGCATATAAATACTTGTTAGGTAGAAGACACACATGGAATAGTTAGCATGCTAGCCTTCTAGCTAGTATGTGAATACTTGTTAACTAGAAGGCACACATGGAATAGTTAGCATTCTAGCTTTCTAGCTAGCATATAAATAATTGTTAGCTAGAAGGCACAGCAGGGACTGGTTAGCATGCTAACATTCTAGCTAGCATACATACTTTCCAGCAAAGACACAAAATGGACTAGAAAATGCTTTACACTTTTAGATCTGTTTGCTCACTTACAGTCAGCCATGTACGTTTTCTCTGTCTGTAGTTTATAGGCTGCCAATCTGCAATTTAAAAGAGGCAGTTACTCCAAACAGTTAGTACTGGTTGAACAGTGAATGAGGTTTATACATCAGCCCTGATCTGATGCAGACGCCACACCTGACCGCTCGACCTACGCATACTTAGAATATACAATTTAATTGAATTTGCAAAGTGTAATTGAAATTGGTGCCCTGCAGTGTGTTGGCGCCTGCCCAAGGTTGTTCCCCGCCTTGCGCCCACAAGCTCCCGGGATAGGCTCCGGTCCCCCCGCGACCCTATTTGGGATTAAGCGGTTCGGAAAATGAATGAATGACTGAATGAATTGAAATCGTGGAGCAACACACCTCACAGCGAGAAGGTCCTGGGTTCGATCCCCAGGTCGGACGTAGGACCTTTCTGTGTGGGGTTTGCATGCTCCCCCGTGTTTCCGTGGGTTTTCTTCAGGTTCCCTGGTTTCCTCCCACAGTCCAAAAACGTGCAATATAGGTTAATTGGTGACTCTAAATTGGCCCATAGGGTGTGAGTGAGTGTGTGATTGTGTGAGTGTGTGTACCCTACAGTGTGTTGTTGCCTGCCCAGGGTTGGACCCCACCTTGTTCCCAGGATAGGTTCCGGTCTCCCCACGACCATGATGTGGATTGAATGAACCAATGAAATTGTCTCAATAAAACTGCTACAAATAGAAATAGATTTTCTTCATCTACTTTATCTAAGTTAAATATGATTTTTTACAATTTTGTTGCAGTTGGTTTTTTTGCCAGTGTAAAAACTTTTTTAAAATGTAAAAACGAAACAGCCAGAGCAACATCCAGAACTCCTCAGACTCCATCATTATAATATGTGTAATCATGCAACTTTACTAAAACCTTTCTGAGAAAATACAAAAGAGGTAACATTTCTGAAAACAGTCTTCTGTTGACAGTTCCCCCGACTGGAACCCTCTGTATTACGAGCCGAATGCCGAAAAAAGGGGGGAAGAAAAATCATTTTAATAATGACCAACGCGGCGAAACTCAGCTGTGTAAAGTCATAACACCAAGCGGTGTATAAAAACGAAGGTTTTAATGAAAACAGTCTTTGATAGGGGCCACGAGAAGGACGTCGTAGGTCAGCTGTCACCTCCTCTGTTTGTTGAATGTGGAATAATGAAATACATCATGGCGGCCGGCGGCCTCGCGCTGGCCTTTCAAGCTCGCGCTCGGGCAGACCCGTAAAAATCCACCGCGTCTTATTTTACAAGTTTGCCAAGAGTGATCCAAACTGAAAATAATGATCCTTCTTGGTCTTACATTTGTTTAAATCATGTGCCCTGTATAAACCTCCTCCTGGCCACACAAAAGCATGGGTTTTTAAACTGGATTTAAACAGATTTTTTGTGCCTTTTTGTATTAGGTGTTGTGTTAACACGGAACCTTTTGTCAGCTGTCGGCGTTAATTCCTTTCATTCTAAACTCCCTTTCATTCTAAAAGTCCCTTTTTTTGCACCAGATGTGTTCTGTCAATTAGAATGAGACATGTCCAGAGCTTGAGTCTGAGGTGACATTTATTCAGTTTTGTTTTGTTTGGAACATGACAGTGTGTAGTGTTGCTGTAAATGACCAGTTCCTGTGTCCACATTTCCAGGAGTTCATGTGTCAAAAGGGGAACCCGGTGTTCAGTAAGAAAGTCATGGTTTCTTTTCCAAACCCATGGCTGGCTAATCTGCTGTGCAGCAACAAGGTCAGTGTGTGTGGGTTTCTGGCTTGTGTGTGTGATGTGGAACAGTGCTTCAGACCCTACACACAGACCGCAGGGCAGAACACAACCCACATCCACCTCAATTACAAGGGACTGTGTTAGGCGAATGGCTGGGGCAATTTATAAAAGTTCATCATAACTTCACTATTCTAATAACATACCAGATTGAATATTTATTAGATATGGTTTGTATTGCAAAGATGTGGTGTGAAAAAATAATAGTCCTGTCTCGTTTGAAAACAAAAGCTCATTTGCCTTAGCAATGGGATTTTGCACTGGTTTTACTCAGAGTTCATCTAAACCAATCAGGTATTTTGCAGATGGCTTTGACCTCTTAGATTCACTGTCTGTGGAGAAAAAATGGAGGAAGCTCTTTTCCTAGCTGTATTGGAACAATTACTTCTTTCTCACATTAAATTTCTCATCAAGAGACAAGCAGTATGGCAGGCATTAAGACTAGAAGGTCAAAGAATATTCTGTTTTATTTTTAATGTGGCTAGCAGGGTGGGAAGACACTTCTATCTGCATTGATATATTGATTCACTGATCAATGAGCCCATAACATTTTTCCAATATGTAAACACCAATCAGACATCATACGTATTGTAACATCCCTCGCCAAGCAGGTGAGGCACTTCATATTGCATAAGTGGCCTGTTTTAATTAAAAGAGAAGAATGGGTCTCATTCACAAATAATTAAAAAGAAAATGAAAGTGAGTGATTATTTGTCTTTGTGATCACACCACAGCACAGCACACGGTGCACCACAACCAAATGTGTTAATGCAATTAACCCATCCGTGAAGGAGCAGTGGGCATCTGACATGGTCGGCAGCTGGGGAGCAGTGCTTGGGGATGTTACCTTGCTCATGAGTACCTCAGCAGAACGTTTACCACTCCAGGATTCAAACTGGCGACCTTCCGATCACGGGTCGAACACCCTAACCGTCACGTTGTCAAGTTTTTTTGTTTGAAATATGCTCTTAAGAAAGTTAAGACATTTAAATAGTATAACATTATACAAACCATTTCCCAAATCTACAATATGCATTCTACTGATTTGTCAAAAAATTCCACATTATAGCACACATATAGATGTTGTGAATGAGATTCTATGACCAAGTACTGCAAACCCCGAATAGTCATTCTGTTAAGTAGTTAAAAGCTTTTTTATCAAGTGCTGGAATGTGAAAGGCAACGGTTTATATGACAAGGCCACCAGCTAAAGAGAAGGTACCCAAACATGTCAGCGTGTAGTATGAACAAGGTCTTATTGCACTTAAGCTTTAGCACATTAAACCAGCCTAAGAGCTGCCTGTATATTGGTCCGGCCATTGGTTTTAGAAGCGAGCTACAGTATCTTGGCTAGTTGTTTTTTTTTTTATATATATCGCTGTAGACTCACTCTGCACGCTTAGAACTCCTACATCCCAGAGCTCCAGGACCTTTCTTTCACGCCTCCTCCCCAGTGGCTCCAAGTCAAGCTGAATTCCACTGGCGAGAGCTCTGCTTGTGTTGGAGGTTTGACACAAATCAAGCGAGAAGAGCAGCACTGATAAGACGCTTCTGCACGCGTCCCAACACTCTTTTATTTCCACGTATAAATGTGGAAAGACATACGTGAAGATCATAACTTACTAGTCCGGTATGTGTATGTGCCCTCAATATTGTGTTCCTGGGTCACACTTGGACTCTGTGTTCTTAGTTTGTTTGACTCAGCTGAAGTGATAAGAAGCGTAGGAGAACAGAATCTATAAGGTCTTATGCTTATAAGGAAGAAGTGCTGTTAGAAAGGTTAATGTGGAACTAGCCTGCTTGCTATCAAGGCACAGAATAATCTGGATTTATAACTACTTTAGTAAGAACATTGCGGCACTTGACATAATAAGACGCTGGTGACCTTGCTCTTGTCGGCTCCGCACTGGAACGCTACATTTTTTACTGTTTACTAATCACAGCCATTTGCCAATTAGACAAACAAATCTTGCCATATTAGTACAGAGTTATTTAGGCCCTTTCTAAATTTACATTTCTAAATCTCTTCCTCAGAAAGTGGGCTGCACCATTAGTGTGCGATACACGAAACATCACGCTCAAAGGATCATTACGTCATTGGTGCGGAGTTCTGTGGAACCTATCGGTGCACAATCAAAACATTCCATGAGCAATCAGTGAAAATGGGGGAATATGGATCTACTGAACTCTTTGGAACAGGTTGCGTCTTTGAGAAAAATAGAATTGGTATCATAGTACAGCTTGGATTTAGAAAGTTAGGTGTGTGTGCGTCTTTGAGGGTGCATTTGGTGCTGCACTATGTAAGCAGTACTGCAGTGGAATTGTGGGGATGTGTGTATATGTGTGTGGACTGAACATAATTGGATGCAACCTGCAACGTATCCAAACCTGCATAGTTTAAACCTGCGAAAAGACAAATGCTGAAACATTTCTTTGATCCAGTAAAGACAACAGCATTTAAAGCTCTCAAAGCTCTTCTCGGGCCAGCGGCGCCTTTCTTCCTTCTGCTGACATTCATCGCGGCAGCTATTGATATTTATACGCCGAAAGCCGATAGTGAAATTTCGCGGCCCTTTCCAGTCATGGTCCTCATCACGGGGCCAAGCCGAAGTCTTCAGAGAGCGAGAGAGAGATGCTCCTGTATTGTGTCACATAAATGTTTGCGTGTGGGAATGCACTGCAGTGCATCAGCACCTCGCCTGCACGGCTTTTCCATTTTTGTTGGTTACGAAAGGTCATCAGATGCATGCTGTTTCTCACTGATGCCCAACGGCTTCGCCACAACTAATTACCCCAGCTCATGGAAAGTGTCTGTGTATACAGCTCAATCACAGACACACATACACACACAAACGCGTGCACTCATACACACGCGGCAGGGCTTTCTGTGACAGCACACTTAAGGGCAGAGATAATTTACTATTTCTTGCCTCTTGTCTCTGTAAGTAAGACCGCCCTGCTACAGCCTAAAAGAAGCTACATGATTGTGATACCTGATTAAACACAAGTTGCATTTTTAAAATTGCAAATATCCCATATTTAGACTTTCTTCACTGCTTTAAAACATGGAGGCAAATAAGATACAGTACTGAAAACCAGAGTAAAGCCACAGAGGATTTTCCAGAGCAATTGGCTTTTGGTAAACAGTTGCCATTAACCCTTGGCAATGTCAAAATCTGAAAATGTCATATTTTCACATGCAGTTTAGGTTAGTGGACTTCTAGTAAACTTTGTGGAAAACTTATACACCTGGCAAATTTCTCACCAAAAGTTAACTATAAGTTTGCCATTACTGGTAAATTGTTTTAGTAAATACATTTGCCACTAGTGACAATTTGTCAGTGTTGCCAGAACATTGCTGCAAGTTTTCCTCTGGTGGCTGACAATGGCAAACTTGTGGCAACATTCATTCATTCGTTTATTCATTCTCCGAACAGCTTAATCCCAACCAGGGTCACGGCGAGAACAGAGACCATCCCGGGAACTTACGGATGCATAGCGGGATGCAACTCTGGGCAGACGCCAACACAATGCAGGGCACACACACTCACACAATCACACTCACACCATACTGGGCCAATTTAGGGACGCCAATTAACCTACAGTGCATGCCTTTGGAGGAAACCCACGCAAACATGGGGGGAGCATGCAAACTCCACACGGAAAGGCTGCAAACCTGCCGCAAACATTTTTTTTTGTAAAGGTTTACCTAATGTTTACATAAAATGTGTAAATGTACACATTATACATTTACAATCAATGTGTTCAATCAGGTGTTCCATTTAATGGCAGCAGGTATTACATAATTCGTTTCTTTCAATGGTTCCTACCTTATTGGGTGACTGAAAACTGAATGTAAACTAATAAGGAATCCTGGAATCAAACTTCAGCAGCAACTAGCTCCAAGCAGATATAAGCTATATCAATCAAGATAAACTCTTGCCATCAAAACTGAGCTGGTTAGCTACATATTAAGCTAGAACAGTAGCTAACTTTGCTTGATATGTAGCTGACTGAGAAAATATCAGTGTTAGAAATACACCTTCAAGCCAGATTGCTAGCTTAATAAACTAACATAAGGACTAAGACCAATCTCTGAAGCTAGATCAATAGCAAAGTTAATATCAATGTTAGCACTAAGCTCTAAGCTAGACTAATAGCTGACAGAAGTAATTTCGCTCTTAACTCTAACCTCTGAAACTAGATAGCAAGCTTACTGAGCCACCATTAATATTAACATTAGCATCTGCTTCTAGTTAGATAGCTATTGTAGCTAATGTCAATGTTAGCACTAACATCTGAAGCTTATTAGATACCTAAATGAGCTAAAGCAAATGCTCATACTAATGCAAGGGAACAAGCATTAGAATGAGTGATAAAAAATACATATATCTTTCAAGATTATTTATTCTTATTGAAAAAAAAATAAAATAAAAGCAGAGTTCTTTTTTGCGATATTTCTTATGGGCACTAGCAGAATGGCCGCGGTGTATTAATCTGCTTTAAGATCTTAGGTCATTCTGGAAGAGGCATGAGGCGGGTTCAGAGAACTGCCAATTCCCTCCAGAATGTGAGTGCAGCGGGCAGAGAATGTGCTCAGTGCCACTCATAATTACTCTCACACTGCTGCTGTTTCCTGACCCATTCCACTCTGTTTGCTCAAGTACATGTGAACCGAACACGGATTACGTCGTCAGTTGGAAATGAGGCCTCAAGACTTTTAGTGACTCACAGAACCAGATCATCAATGACTCAGGTTACTATCATGGGCTGCAGTAGAACATTTATTTATGTCTGAAAGGGACAGTAAAATATTATACGTACAAGTTCTGTTTAACAGAGTCAATGTGGTTCATTTGAGAAAGCTTCTCTCTAAAAGCACTCAGGCATAGTAGTGTACTGAGAACACGAAATTGCATTTATGGCATTTAGCAGACGCTCTGCCCAGATTCTAATGGATTGGCAAATTGGGCTTTAGAGTCTTGCTCATGGGCCCAGTGGTGACGGGAGTTTTAGATAGGATAGAGTTGGATTTGAACCTATAACCTTTTGGTATGTGGACAAATATCCTACTTCTAGTCTTGACTACTAAGTAAGGATTTTGTACAAAAAATGATCCCAATGGAGTTCCTTTCTATTTGACTGCTGTTACAATATTATTATTATTAATGTTGAATTCTTCACATAACTACCTATTTTTAAACTATATATTTAATAGTTTATTTATATGTGCCTTCCAAAGTTTACATTGACTTGACATTAACAGGGCTTAAGTATTAAACATATTTTGCTAATATTAGGTTAAGGCCATCACAAAGATACTTGACTCATAGTATTAAAACTGAGTGTTTTACATTCAGCAGATGCTCTTATCCAGAGCAACTTCCATTTCCTAATTTCAGGAACAGTTCCCCTGAGAGCAACTTAAGATTACAGATCTTGCTCAGGGACCCCATGTTGGTAATGCCAGAGGTCAGTTTCAAACCCACAACCGCTTGGTCCAGAGGCAAGTGTTTTACCACTAGGCCACCAACACGTTAGGCCACTTTAAACACCCCCACCTTAAAAAACAGACTTAAAACAAAGACACAGGCGAGAGACAGGCTGAAATACGCAAAAACACAGGTGTAACGCATCAGGATTGATGAAGCCAAATGAGGACAGGGAACATGAGACAAGTTGGCCTCTAGTGGCTAAAACAGGGAATGATGGGTGCTTGTGACCGTAGTCCAGCATAAATTTAGACATTTATTTCTGTTACTTCAGTAGAATTCAGGGTAGAAAAAGCTGGAGTAAAAGTGCAGGCATAAAAAGCATATTACTTTAAATAAATTTGTATTCAAGTAAAGAGTTAAAGTTAATATTGAAAACACTCACTCCAAGTACGTAGGTACCAAGTCTGTTTACAAAATAATACTTAATTACAGGAACAAAGTACAATTACTTGTTTAACTATACAGTATTATATATCACTGCACAGGTCCATTCCAAGTACACATTGCTCAAAGTAATACTTAAGTACAGTTATAAAGTACAGTTACTCAAATACTATACACTACTACTTCAGTACACTCTACTACATGAATTGACGTTCAGACTTCAGGTTGCCTTATTTTGGCTGAAAATTGTGTCCATAACATTGCTAATACTGGTCATGAGCAAAATACTTCGAGCAATTTAACATGCAGATAAGTATCCATCTAAATTCTGCCATTTATTGTTAGCCATGCTTGAATTTTTGGATGAATTATTCCTTTGTAGAGCTGAAACCAGGGACATTGACCCTGCGATGTAGTAAAGTCATTACATGCACTCGCCTCTCCATCCTTATTGTGTACAAATACACTGCACACATACAAGCTTTTGAGCCGGTTTTAAAGCAAATAAATTGCCTTTGTTTTGCTTTGGAATCAAGTGTGACACAATGGTGTAACCACTGATTCATCAAATAAATGAGCAGGAATGAGATGCTCCTCGCCGAAAGCATGTTTACACCAATGTATCCCCACCACTCAGACACAAAGGGCTTTCTGAGTCCATCCACTTTTAGAGTTGCATTCTTCCAAACGTGGATCATGTCAGTGATGTGGATTATGTCATCATACACAATTAACCAGACAATGCAGAGGGAACCCTTTTCTCTTTTCTTGGTAGGACTTTATACATTTTGTCTTTTCATTTTATTCTGCTTTGCACAACTGCACTCCTATGTAACCATTTGAAACGTTGCCGTAACAATCAAAGCATAGTTGTCTAAAATGTTTTATGGATTTGTTTAGATATGGCCAAGTCGGTGCAGGTGTGTTGCATCAAAATATTCTAGAGCTCAGGCTTGACTTTGAGAGGCAGTGAACGGTGACAACTTCCAGTGAAAAGACTAGACACTTAGCCAAAGGAGAGTATTAGCGACTTGTCCTTTCTACACAGCATACTCTTTTACTGTTGGAGAAATATAACCATGAAATCTGCTTGTTTCTGATTTGTGACAAACTGCAAAATGTAGGATAACCTGACAAATTTGAGATTGTCAACTTTCGGCAACTTTCGGGCACAAGGTGGGGACCAGGCCTGGGCAGGCGCCGACACACCGCAGGGCACATACGTATATTTATATATTCAGTAAAACTAAAGATTGCTTATAAAGAAAATGACTCCAGCAGAAGTACCACATGAAAGTGAATGACTATTTGTCACTATGAACAGACAATGCATCACCACAATGAAATGTGACGTCTGCACTTGACTCATCCATGAAGGAGCAGTGGGATACTGATCTGCAGTGCCAGGGGAGCAGGGTTTGGGGACAGTACCTTGCTTCCGATCACAGGGAGAGCCTATTTTCTTTACACTACCGACTGCCACAAAAGAACACCTGAGCCAGCCAGGCACATAATCACCATTATGTTGAGAGCCCCAAATTGAGGTGGTGGTGGTCTAGTGGTACAACACTTGATTATGAACCAAGATGTTGTGGGTTCAAATTTAATCGTGTCCTACCACCAGCACCATGACTATTGGTTGGGCAGTTGGTAGTGTAGTGGCTAGAGAGTTGGCCGGTTCAAGTCGCGGGCCAGTAAAGCTACCACTGAGGTAATCAACCCCATAGTATCATATCCAAGCACTACTCCCCATAAACTGCCCACTACTCCTTCAAGTCAAATCCAGAGGTCACATGTGATTTTGGTGCATTGTGTGATGTGCTGTGGTGTGTTCACAATGACAAATAATTTCTTACTATAAACTTTAGCATGACGCTTAACCCTGACGTTACTCCAGTAGGACTGTCCCTGTAATTATGAAATGGAAGCCATTGTGGTTAGGGTAAAGGATTTTGTCAGACACAAAATTTTGCACCGGCTAAATGTGAGATGTTTCTGTAGCAAAATCCAGAAAGAGGAACACAATAGATTTGGTGCGTTCAACCGCTAGGACGGACCGCATGGAGCTTAGAAAATGTGGAAACGCATGAATGGAAATACATGCAAAAGATTCCAGGGAGGTCCCCTGTGTTTTGCTTGTGACGGGTATGGTGCGTTAAAGGTTGTCACACAAACCTGAGGAGAAGTACACCCACTGTAAACTTTCCGGGAGCTTTTTAAACACTGCTTGTGCCAGCCCAGAGAGCCAGAGCTGAACCAGGGAGCTTCAGCAAAAATGTCACACACACACACACTCATACACATGTGGCACGCCAGCCTTGCAGGAGATTATATGGTTTCTTTGTATTTATATTACCTTATGTATTTAGATTACACAGCTTCTCTCTATTTCGCAAGTTAAACACACACAGCATTATTCATGGTGCTGGAGGGGGACCTGTAGTGTACCAGGATGATTGGTGGCCACTCACCACCAGCCTGTGATGAAGACTGTGCCATTACAGGTTAACACAGGACAAAGCACTATCAGTAGACTGGAGTGTGACCGCCACAATCCTTATGGGAGAAATCAAAACACATCATTACTTACTCCAAGCCGCTCAAGACAAGCTACACTGATATTATACAGTGCATCATTAAAAGTAAGCTTTAGAAACTGCAGTGCTTTAACTTCACCAACATAAGCATCTAAAATTTAGGTACAAAAGTCAAGCAAAAAAGCTGTTAAAAAATTTCACGGCAATAATAACCAGTCCGTGCCAGAGGGCCTTTAACTAACCCGGCAATGCATGAAATTTCAAAATTAACTTTTAACCCCTCAATCAAGTTATTTAATTCTCTGTATTATAATTACTCAAGTACTATACTAACCCTACAATTACTCAACTACTTTACTAACCTTCACCACCACATGCAAATAATCTACTACTGATATCTAAATACGAATTACTCAAAATAATACTTAATTACAGATATGAAAGTACAGTTACTCAAGTACTATGCTCTACTGCTCAACACTCCACTGATATTCATGTACAGACTTCAGTTGTGCCTATGACTTGTCTAAAAAAATTTCCCGGAATATTGATTCTGAATGAAACATTTTAGACATAACAGTTTAGTATCCATCTAAGATCTGTCATTCATTGCTAGCCATGATGGAATTGTAGAGTGAAAAATTTATTTTGTAGAGCCAATGGAGTCTTGGAGTCTCGACTTGTTTGACGAATTCACCGGCAGCTTATGTCATGTCCTGAAACAGGCAGACTAAAAGACTTAAGTGTTCACACAAAGCTTGAAATCTCCACATTGGGCGCAGATAATTATGGACAAGTAGGGACACATGCACTCATAGAGTGAAAAGAACAATACACAGCTCTCCATCTGTTAACAGACAAAGAAAGAAGTGAATGGACACCATTTCACGGAGGACAAGCATAGCAGGTTTGATGCGCTCACTGGCACGCGCCCTGTGTTCGCGTTAAACAGACTCCTCGGGCTAATTGAGGGCGTAATAGGCACTTGGACATTGGCACCGTTCCTGCTTACTTATGAGGAGATTTGGAAGAGATTCACTCCCCATTGAAATGGAAACTGGAAGTGTTTGAGAACGAATTTGCAGCTATGTGTGGGCCTTCGCCCAGCGCTCGGGTCTAACGGTGACGGATGGCAGCGTTAAAGTGCGCGAAACTGCCTCCCAAACTGGACCTTTTCAGCAACAAGGAGAAACGGATTACGTGTGATGGAAGCACGGTGCTACAAGACGAGCCCACGGGAAACATTACCCGCACACGCTTCGCTGCTCACCTGAGTTATGAACTAACACATAGCTGGTGAAACATAACTCGCGAATTAAGTCAGAAAGGTTTTATCACCAGCTTACACCAGAACAATTTCATTCATTGGAAGAAGCGTTTGTCATATCCAAGGCACAACCTCAATTATTTTTCCATCGTAACATAATAAAGGCCACTATTTGGCCTGACAAAGTGAAGAGATGAGATCAGATCTCTCTAGTCTCCATACATCATCGTGCACCAAAACGTGGCATTACCTTTTTTTTTTTTTAAGTGTCATTATAGCTCAATTTTTGGCTCTCAATAAGATGAGTCTAGCGAGCTAGGGAAAATTCTTGGATCATTCTTTGAGGTAATAACTTAATCTGTCTTGTCATCTGTGGTCAGACAAGTGTCATGTTTTTTCCCTTGGAGGAAACTGAGTTATTTTTCTGTTGAACTTCAGCAGAAGCAGACAATTTTTTTTCCAGACCCCACCTCCTTCATTTCATGCAAGTGTTGATGCCGTGCCCGAGTTCACTGACTCGTTTTAAAGGATGTGGGTGCCGATTATTAAATAGTGTTAAATATTTTCAACAGCCACAAGTGGCTCAGCTGTGTTATTTGAACGGGTATTTGCTTAAGAATACTCCAGTGTCCGCATGACGTCAATCACAGAGGAAAACTGCACTACTTGGAAGCGGACGCCGCTATTTTACTCGGGTGCCGTTAAGAGAACTAGGGATGATTTCACCCTGTGGTTCCATACCACATTCGATAGGGTCACTAGGTTTGCACAGTGTGAAAATCTTTAGCTTCTTGTGGAAGTGAGAAGCTTATTTTAACGCAACTTCTCCAAATTCCAAGAATTCGTTATAAAAGGGAAAGGCATTTTAAGGCAAAGTCTACATTCTAAAGCCTCGAAATGTAAACTGTTTTGCTCATTACAGTTGCCCGAATTTATGCTTCGTTTAGGCAGATAGTAGCTTGTAATGTTGACCAATTCGTCAGACGTGTCATGTTGAGTTTGGTTTGGTTGTGGCTTAGGATGTGATGCAATGAGGCCCCGGTTTAGACTTCTTTTTCTTTTTTTTTCAGACTATGCACAAACTATAAACTCCGAAACTGGGATTAAACAAAGGCGGTAAACGCACGTCTCCTTTAACCATACATCATGCTGATGTTTAAAAAGAAACACCATGGAATAGATTTGGCTTGTTAATGAGATACTGCTTCAGTGTACAAACTCCCATTTCAGCACTTACTGAACGCATCTGCGAACAAATGCCCTCGACCTTCTTTTCGCCATCGGTTTTGTACATTTAACCTGCCAACGTTCTCTGACGGTTTACACAGCTAATCTCCCATAAGTCACACTATTTGTGTGTACGCATCACCCGTCATGTGCGGCTTTTAGCAGCCGTCCAGACTAAACCACATTGGTCATAAAAAGGTAAATGTCACCAAAAGCTCTCTCTGATGTTTAGCACATTCCACAATGAATGGCCCTAATAATGCTATTTCCACATCCTTATGCTAATTTTAGCTTTTGCAAAGTTGACATGCGGGAGTTCTTTGCTGGCTTGTTCATATCCTCCCTTTTTGACTCAATCAGAAATTATAATGATTTTTTATAATGACTATCAGAAATTAATGAATTTTGAGCCACTAAGTCAGAACTCAAGCAGAAGCTGTGCATGTGGAATAAGGTTACAACTGACTGTGTCGTACAATATAATTACCCAAAATTCTTCTGATACATGTGTGTAGCACTAAAAATGCCTCCATTTATGCCTGTCAGTTCAAGGTGAAGCACAAGTGTGGGAAAAAAAAAATACCAAAATACCTATCGGATACCCCAAAACATGATGGAACCATGATGGAGCATATGAATACCTCTTTTTCCACTTCACTGCTGTCGGTGCCGTTCCGGTGCCGGTTCCCAACTGAAAAAAAATATGATTTTGTGACACCAGCAGCAATTTTTCTACAGTGGAAAAACACTGTTGGTGTGGGACCAAGAACCCATAGTGTCTTGAAAGAGCAGAGTGGGCAGTGTAAGCGAGGCAATTTTAGGTAAAGAAAATGGCAGCAATTTATCTCTGGTAATGCTGCAAGGTAATCTGTAAATTACATGAAATCATCTAATGCTATTTATTACTTTTCAGACCCCCCAGTATTTCATGATGTTGCAATTGGAACTATTAACGAAAATTCATTGTGACCTTGCAATTCTGACTAAGTACCGCAACAGTTCCGCAAGTATTGTGCCCTACGTCAGCGAACTCGCTTGCTTGTTACATTTAGAAAACACAGGAAATGTTATAATAAATGCCACAGATTTACCTTCAAAAATAACTAAACAGTTAAACTTAACACAAATAATAGTGGTTTTGTCTGTCAGTCAGTCACCTGAACCGCATAATCCCTATGGAGGTCACGGAGACCGGACCGGGACTATGGAAGCAAGGCGGGGACTAGCCCTGGGCGGGCACCAATACATCTCAGGGCACGTAGTGGTTTTGATCCCTTCATTTTAATAAATCTTTAACGAATAATTATAAAGGGGGAAAATCGCAGCTTCTGGCCTGCAACTTTATTGCAACAAAATGCCTAAAAACACAATTTTATTAGAAAAGTTGTCGCAAAATAAGGCATTTTACGCCGCAACAATCTCAGAAAAGGCCTGCATAATTCTGTAGGGAGTGATTATAGTTTATTTATGTTGAAAGAGCAAAACAAAGCACATAGTCTAGGTAGATAGCATTACCTTTAACATATGATCTTATGATAGTCAGGGTACATAAAACAATTTGCACTAACTAAGAAATATTTAGATATTTCACTGTTGTCAATGTTGATCTCTAACTAACAGAGCAAAGATGCAAAATGAACTGCCTTTGGATTTTCAAGTATCTAATCAAATCTTGAAGCAGCATCTGAACGCACATTTCACCATTGTTGCTTTGTGTAGTAGACTTCGTTGCAGTGTCATCACCTGGATTCCACTGGGTTCATAAATTTCTGATTTCAAATGAGAATGTTGCGGCATGTTTCTAACTTGATGTCCATTTATTTCTCTTTTACTGATGATGGATCACTGCTGTGTGTTGGCGCCCGCCCAGGATTTTTCCCTGCCTTGCACCCATAAGTTCCCGGAATAAGTTCCGGTCCTCCACTGACCCCAGTTGGAATTGAGCGGTTCGGATAATGAATGAATGATAGAATAAATGATGATGGTAGCTCTTACAGGAGTGAAATGCAAGAAGAGAAGAGCACCTAACAAATATTTGGGTATATAAGCAGAGGGAGGAGCAAAGAAAAACAGAGATTTCGCTCAATGTAATTAAGGTGCCATTAAAAAAATAATACACCCAGATTAAAAGAAAAAACAGTAATACTAAAGAATAAAGCCAATTATTACCAGGTTACCAGTGGAAAATATGTGACCCTCCACGGCAAAACCAGTCGCTTATTGCAAATTTTCAAATTGAGTTATGATGTTTTCATGAAAGGGCATAAATCAAGCTTCAAAACGATACCTATATCGAATGAATCGGACGACATATGACTGAGATATCAACATTCAAAGAGTCAGGTTTCTCCTGTCACACCAAGTGAGAAACGGAGAAATCTGCCTTTGACGTTGACTATCAACGTAGCACTCGTAACACGTTTGCATTTACGGTAGCCTACGCTGCATTCACAGTCACACGGATAGCCTACCTGCGTTAGGTTAACTGAACTCGGGAGACGGAGATGGATTCCGAAGAAATATCTTCACGCTAGTCAAGGAGTGGATTTACCGTAAATATTGAAGTAGAGCGGTCAAAACAGAAACTTATAACATTCTACTGGAATTGAATTCCTCACCTCAAGAAAGTCACGTTTTTAGGATGGAAAGGGTAAGTTTTTCAGCGAAATTTATTCACAACAGTACAGTATAGACCTTCCACTGTTTCAAAACACTAAAAACAAAAAATCCAAAATTTTACCCCACACAACATAAACGGTCATTTTTCTCTGAAACCTCCATTGCGACAAGCGACTGGTTTTGCCGTGCAGAGTCAGATATTAGACAGTAAATGAACTAAGGCAAGCATAGAGACAAAGGAGACAAGCCAACTTAAATACGGAGACATATTGGTAAAGCATATTAGGGCAAACAAACTAAAGACACAAACAGAGGAAAACAGTGACCAAATGTGGAATCTCAAGACTGTGATAACTCTTCACCTTAGAGCTCTGATTTTCTAATCTCCATCTTCTGCTGATATACCTGGGATTACTTTTCTTTAACAAATAAAACTGAAATAAGTAACAGTGTTTCACAGTATTCTATAGATTGTCTGTAGCCTGGGTACATTTTAGGGGGACAACTTTCCCCTTGTTAGTCTTTAGTAAACTCGGCTGTTTGGGTGAACTGTCTTATAGTCTTTCACAGTGTGCTGCATCAGTGCTGTTCCATTCAAGTCTGATTGCTTCCAACGACTAGTTGATCGGTCATTAAGTGAGGTCTTGATGAGTGCCAATGTGGAAATTAAACAGAGATTAATGTCTCTACAACTAGACACTGCCTGCTCTCATCAGTGCTGTAAGTGTTTGTATTAAGCTCAGTGTTCACTATTGTTCCTATTTTTTAAGGGTGAAGTTAATAGTTCGTACGGAAGCTGTGTTAAATGCTGTTTGCCTCATTTCTTTTTCCCAGAAGTGTAAACTGGTAATATCGAGTGACTGAACCCCTTCAGATTGGGGTTTGAATAACCTGACTGTAAATCTACCACTGATCATACATAGCTGAATAGTGTACCAGAGAGAGAAGTTAGGTCACATAAAGCTCTGTTTTACCTTTTTTATGCACTATGCCCAGGATTAACAGGAAAACACAAAAAGAGAATTGGGGTAATTATACTAAAGAATAAAGCTGATTTTAACCTTGTAATAACCATTGTTTTTTCCTTTTATGAGTATTTTTTTTTAGACATGACAGTTCATGAATATCTAAAGTGGTGAAAGTATGAAACAAATGACATTTTCCATGCATTTTTTATTAACTGCCCAGCTTACAAGCCAAATCTGTAATTTCTGATTGAAATGACGTAGAGTTGCTTTGGGACACTCATGTTGGTAAGAAATTAAGGGTCAAAAAAAACAAAAAAAAAAACAAATTAGGCTGCAAATACTGTATTCTTTGTAATCAAGTTGATGTCTCTAAGCCAAATATATTTTCCAGGCAGGAAGCTTGCATTCCAAATAGAATGAGCGCTGAATAGTTTCGTAGCGTCCTGTGTATGTTATAGGTTGGAATGGAAAAGGAAGAGTGAAAGAATGTTTTGTTTTCCACCACATTGTCCTTCAGATCTCAAACATTCTATTTACTAGGCCTGAAAAAAGTTCCTGACCTTTGAATACGGGAGCCTGCAGTCTTTTACAACGTTGTCTTGTCTGTCACTTGACAGTTGACTGTTGTAATTCTCCCAGCTTAGCCTCAGCTTAGCAAACACTTGTGTTATATTTTCCATTAGAAAAACCTGGGGTCACCGGTATGTCTGCCTCGGCTCGCCAAAACCAGATGGGGTTTTCCTATAAACAAGTGTACAGAGAATATTTATACAGTCTATGGCACCTGACGCCATAACACTCATGACATTCTGTTTAGTGGCCAATGTTGCCATAAGTCACTTTAGAGAATTAAGTAAATATTTTCAATATGGCCACGCTATTGTTTATTATAGAATGGCAAAAGCTCTAAATCTTTTGCCAAATCCTCGTCGTTTAATAATGTCGCGCTGCGCTCTCTGTGCCAGCGCCTTTTTGTTATTCACAGGTCTATTTACCGTGAGGTAGATGCTGCCGCTAATGCGAAGGTGTTTGGAACACATCACCCATTGGACATCGCAGACGCGCTTTCAAATTTCACCTTGGAGGCGGCTCTCAAACCTCGGATTGGTGTGTTCTCACTTCATTCGTCACAAACATCGCGCTGCAACATTTCGGGTTTACATTCTCGATCTTGATCTCCGCCTTGCCGCCCCACAGGGTTCTTTCCTTTCCCAGTGCGCTTGAGAAGCACAAGCCTGTGCTTTAATATAGGCCTAATCTCAACGGTGATTTGCTAGCGCTTCATAAGTAATAACTTTAAGGTGAAGCGTTCTTTATGCTTAAAAGTTGTCACAAGGTAGTTTTTCTTATTAACTACAAGCCATTAAAAAGAACGCTGTAAAGCCATCCCCAGTGTCTCTGCGCCGGCCTGAATGGCAGATAGGCTTGTTATATAATAAATGAGGAGGCATCCCAGTGTTAATTCCTCCTCGGGCTCATCCTGGAAGTCCTGGAATAACCCCAACATAAATAAGGAAAGCAATGAAAACCTCCCGTAAATTTGGCCACAGTTCAACTCAACTGGTGGTCAGCATGAGGAGAAAAGAGGGAGGTAGGAGGTGGAAGAGGAGTGGGAGAAGAAAAAAATTGAGCAAAGTGAGAGAAACGGAAGATGATTAAAAATGACAAAGGAAAGAAAACACGCCACATGAAGCCAGGGCCCTGAAATTAATTTATCGATAAAAAGCGACCTCCCGCAGATTAACGGCAAGGTTTGGGGCTGACTTTGATGTAAACCTAATGAGTTTTTAACAATTTCACTACGGAGCAGGACCACCCTGGAAAAGGTGAAGGCCGATTAAATCGGCTGCCCTTTGCAAGATAGACTCTTCGAGCAGGCCACAGCCGCCCGAGAAAAGCTAGACCTGCCCTTTCTCCGCCAATGGCATGCAGAATTTATGACGAAGACATTACGAATACTGTCACGAACGTGACCGATAAAGCCTGAATTCATCTGAGCGTCTTTGTCTTCCGTAAGAGGGATTAAGAGCACGTTGTAGATGCTATCCACCTCGCTTGTCATCTCCACGCAAAGCTCTGGGTGGCATTGTTGCCAGATCCTCAGATCCTCCTGCTTGCTCTTACACAGGGCACACACACACATCTGGCACACTTATTCTGCAGCACCGCAGTCCAAACTGTCACTGGCATATAAATTGCTAGGATTCCATCTGAGAAAGCGTTTTAAAGTCTTGCCCATCAGTTAAGAGCTCATTAAAAGCCTTCTCCTGGAACAGAAGGAGGACATACATCATCTGCTCTTAGCCGTTTTTTAACATTCTCTCTTATCTGGCATTGTGTTTCTGGAGTATTGGGTAAATGTGTTGTTTTGCTGTTTGTTTGGATTTTGTGATATTGAATGTGAAGACCAGTTGATACTACCGATAAGGGTGTCAGGGATCCCCAAATATGAGAACATTAATAGATATAAACTCATCGTTTGAACTGAAGATGATTACATTGATTTGATCTATTCTTTTGATATCATTTTTAATTTTTAAGATGAAGTAACACAGTACTCTCCTCCAAAACATTCATAGCAACAACAACAGTGGATTGTAAACCTTGATTCTTGGTGTCCGTATATCAGAGAAATGTTATGACAAAATAAATCATATAAAATATATGACATGACCAAACTGATGGAGATGCTCCAAGTACTTCTGAGAGAAACAGACTGCCGTGATAAAGTCAAAGTGCTGCCAAAAGTATAACCATTTTAAGCTCACAGTTAAGTGATAAGTAAGAGGTTTCCAGATCTGGAAACCTTTCTCTATATCCTGCTGGTCAGTTGCGGTGGGAAACATGGTTCAAAAATTGCTCACAGTGCTGAGGTTTGCAATCAGACAGGTTATTATTTGCTTAATGCTGAAATAATATTAGAGGGAACATTATAATCTGCAGTCATGTCACCTGCAGTTCTAACTGGCAAATCCATCTGAAGCTGAGTTTTTTGGAAGTCATCGGTTTTTAGACGGGAGACCAACTAATAAAGATTGGTTGCTTTGGGTGTCTGGAAAATCAGTATATAAATGTCCACATTTAGTTGATTTATTTTAATAGTGAAGATCATGCACCATTTTCTCTTTGACTTGATTACGACAAATGATCTCTGATAACAGAATATTTTAAACATCAGATAAAAAAATAAAAATCTAATTAATAGGTGTCCAAACATTGTAACTTGCATTATCACTTTCCACATCTACTTTAATTCCTTTCATTACTTCCTTATTGAATTATGGTTTTATTTGAAGTGCTCACCCTGGACATGCATTTATCCCATAATTCCATTATTCGGAAAACTTTGCTACGTTAGCAAAGGCTTTTTGGCCTCCTTAAACCTGCAAGAAATTGGCAGTGGGGCTTTGACAACATGAGTATTTTTTCCCAAGTCACGACATTGAGGGAATTAATGTCTTTCAGTCATCTAAGTGGCTCTGAAAACATGGCTTATTAAAGAAAACAGGGCCGTGTGTTTGCAGTGCCCTATGTGGTTTGTTGCTGTAGATGATGTACAATTCACGCACAGGACTTGGCTTGTGGAACAGCGAGCAGAGGCCTCGTTTTTCAACTGAGACACTCTGAGGGGGTTTTAAAAGCTACCGAATTCTGGACCTGTGTGTGTATATGTGTATAGAGGCCCGTGAAGGATCTGCGTTCTGTAAATTCTGTAAATTAATAAGTTGGCTGGAGCACATGTGGCAAGATACATTTGTGGACTTTAAGTGAGCTTAGGCTTCGTAAATAAACACACATGCGCCGGTGGCTGCCGGACGTCTTCCGGCTTAAATGGGGTTTAAAGAGAATCAACACAAAGTTGCTTGAGCACGGCTCTAAGTCACAAGGTACTATAAAGTCAGCCCAAAGCCCGTTAAATAACGTTAAAAATTTGGGCTGGTACGCCGGCTTTGCTGCCACGGCAGCGTCGAGGAAATGTAAAATGACGCGCGGCTACACTTGAGCCGTGTTAATTATGGCCACCTTGTGCTGACGAGTGTGTTTTGGCAGGGCCACAGGCTGTGGGTGATCTGAAAGGGACGGCGAACGCGCTTGGGGCAATGAACGCAGTGAAGACCGCGGAGCAGAGGCTTGAAAAGAGCCACACCGGCACTGCTGAGCGAAGTTCCAGGAACGCAGGAAACCCCAATGGCCAGGGATCTGCAAAAACTCCACTCCACACGCCCAATAAGAATGGTGAGTGATGTCTGGGATTTGGGGTCCAAGGAGCTAAATGGGCTAGTAAGAGATGGACCCTTTGGATTGATAATAAGGTTTGACTATAATTCTATCCCCCATGTTTGCCACCATTACAGCTCAATTCACACGGTTTTTTAAAAACTTCATGTTAATATGTTAAAATACACAGAAAATTGCAGGGCAAATTGACTCCAATGTATAAATGTATACTACTAGATAAAAGTAATAACACTAATACTGTACTCCTGCACTTAAGTGGATGGAAGGGTTAAGTTGGGAAAAGATTTACCGCATTTATGTTCATTGATAGGATTAATCAAACACTCTTTTCCATAATGACTTCCATTTCCTAATTAAAGGAGCAACTTGAGGGGTTTATATTAGATTATACTTTTTTTCCCCCAACAAGTTAAAATAGATCTATGAGCTCCACTAAACATGTCTCTGTAGTAGTTTGGTGAAAATATCTCTCAGATTAGGCATTTTCACCTGCTTTTTACCCCTCTATTTCAGGCCCTTTCAGAACAGGCCGTTTCTCATTAGTATTCTTAAATGCACGGCGAGTGTTTACCTCATGTGAAAACAATCGACATGGCTGCTGCTAACAGACCATGCATATAGCTATACATCTTCAACACAACACTCCGCCGGTAGACTGCTTCATTGCGATTCCTACGCTGGCGCTTACAAGAAAAAATGGTGGATCAGGATGCACTAGCAGTTCTACCTGGTGGGCAGAGATTCTCAGATCGGAAGGTGGCGTTATTCAAATGTCTCCTACTGTGGTGTAAAAGTAGAGGAGAAATTAATACTAACACAACTGACCATTTTTTTATCAAACTTACAGTGTGTGTAGAGGCATTACAGACCCAAATGGATGTCCAAAGAACAGAAAAAGTGAATTTTTCATAATATGGGAACAAGGGTCTTGCTCAGGGACCTGGTTGTGGTTGTAGTCTCTTGTGGGATTTGGAGCCCCGATATTAAGCTCACCAACACAGGATTTTAGTAACTCATACCAGTGAAATGAAACATTTAGCTACAATAAGTGAACAGCTTCTTGACGGTTTTGCTGTTGGCCTTCTACTTTGTAATCAGCTCGGATCTAATCATTTTCTGTAGTATCGACTTTGGAATATTCCTGTTTAAGAAAAGCACTTATTATTTTAGCCAACATACATACCAGGTAAATAGGTAAGTATGCAACGCTGAGTTTTGCCAAGAAACTCCCCAAGCCAGATAAAACAGGCTTGTTTGAACATTTTATTAGAACCAGCTGATGACTAATCCAAGCCGAAATATCAGGCCGCTTTGCTTTTCCACTTCACAGTCTAATCAAACCGGCCCAAATGCCACTCGAATCACAAGGTTTTTCGGGACGTGAAGTATTCGTGGAATCCTGCGATAGAAACGATATTTTTAGAATGATGGATCCCTGGACTCTCTGCCTCCACGGTGAGAGAAATACAACGTTTCCCACTTCACTTCGAGAGCCGCCTCACTTTTCCATGATGTCATGTGTGGCGCTTGGGTGAAAAGGAACTGAGCAGACCAATGACCACAGGCTTCGGTGTCCTTTTGCCATTCAAGATCCCCCACCCCTTTCCTTGTTATTATTATTTTTTCCTCTCCAAATGAGCCTAATGCCTTAAGAACTTGATCGTGTAGTGCAGCGCTCCTGCCAAACCTCTAAAGCCCCAATCTAAATTGAAGATAAGGCCCGTGCAGTCACTGTCTCCCTTCTTATTTACGTAAACTGTCTGGTAAGTGAAGGAGCCCCTTTTGTGTCTCTCTCTGTTGTAGAGCGAAGTGGCCTGGCCCTCTTCATTCTGGCCCTCTTCAACACAAGCCCGATTTGGAACACTGTTATACGGTTTGGGGAAAAAAGAAAGATTGTGTAAATGTAAAGACGTTATAACCGGTCAGTCTGAATGTTACCTGACCGGCAGTTTTGTTAGAGAGTGAGTTATTCCATGAAAGCTGCTCATACTCAAGAGTAAAGTCCTGTAAATGTCCAGACCCTTCTAAACGGCCCGCTTTGCTATGACCGCATGCTGCATTCGAGACGTTTAATCTTCCACAGCTCCACCTTGAATAGAGCCATGCATGAAGTTTATCAACCTCTCTGCATTTGGCTTCAGGCCAGAGAGCACTGCTCGTTCTTACGGCCCTGTCATGTGAACTAATCTCTCTGAGCTGTAGTGAGTGTCTCTCATGGGGGATTCTAACTGGGATCAGGTCTATATACACTGTAAGCGTCAAGACTCACAACAGCACAACACCGCCAATTTAAGGCTTGTTACAGTGTCAATTGAGAACATACAGTACTTACTGTTTATCTTTGACATTTGGCAGATGCTCTTATTAAGAACAATGTATGTGTGCTTTGCGGTCCACTAATGTTATGAAACTGGAACCTAAACTGATACTAGAACCAAAAATTTCAGACTATCTAATGGTGTAGCTGCAGTACCAAGTATGAGATTTTAAAAGGATTTTACAATTTTTGTACTCCAATTTTAATCAAGATTTTCAAACTGTGTTTCAGTTCTGCTGAGGTAAAGGTCTCATTTCTAATTAAAAGAATGCAAACTAACAGTTACATACTATATTCAGTACAATATGTTTGCAGAACAGGTTCCAGTGCCAACTATGGAATGAGAACCAATGATTTAATACCATATTTCCAGACAGTTTCGCTACACATTCCAGTTCCAAATAAACAACTAGAAACAACAGTGTGGTACCATCTTTTGGTGTTCCACTTCTGCTTATTAAGTACCAAAACAGCTAAGGTACTTAACAGACCCTGGGGTTCTTGGGAGTAGGTGTATCAAATCTGTCAGCAGATGAAAGTGAGTGATTGTGAACACACCACACAACAGCACACAGTGCACAACAACGAAATGTGACCTCTGCATTTGACCCATCCATGAAGGAGCAGTGACCATCTAACATGTGCAGCGCCCGGGGAGGTACCTTGAGGACAGTACCTTGCTCATGAAAGTTACCTCAGGGGTAACTTTACCGGTCTGGGATTCAAATGGGGCGAGCACCCCGTTTTGCCACCAACTGATGTAGGCTATAGAGAGTTCCTCTCTACTTACACAACACATGACCACTGACGTGATGAAAACAGATCATTTAAAGTTTTTAAGAAAAGATGGATCAGCGGATGACCAAATATATAAGTAACAAAAAGAATGTTAGCATGATCAATTTGTCCAGAAAAACACACAATGAACATTAATGACACCATGTGTTAGCGTTAGTGGTTCTCGAAAGGTTCTACATTACATAACCCAGACTACACAAGTAATACTATTTATCTAAGATCCTAACTAAAGATCCAAAGAGTTGATGGGTCATGGACAAGGACAAGAATATACATTTTGCTATCTTTAAAAAACCCTAATCTTTAAAATGGGGGTTCAGATCAGTTTGATTTGTAGAAAGATTCTTTTTAGATTTGACATCTATCATATATATCATACAGATTTCTGTGCCAAACTGTCAATATTCTAGTTTTATTCGTTAACTCTACAACTCTAGGGTCTGCGAAATGCAAAACTGATCAATTGATTATAGAGAGTGACCGCCACGTAGGATAAATAAGTAATAAAAGACAAGAGTTAAAGTTTAGCTTGATGACTTTGAAAGTGAAATACAGATTTCCAGATAGAGGAGTGTTTTGGCAGCCTGATGTGTTGAAAGAGTCCACATGATGGCATCGTTCACACAACGCAGTCCACCAGTTCGCCTTCCTTCATGACACTTCTCACAACACAGAAGAGGTCTTTCCCCCTCCCAACGCATCCTCATATATACTGACCGACACATTGTGTTATCGGGTTTAGTTTTACTCTCATACATGCAGCGTGGAAGTGAAGACGACTTCTCCATGATTTAGGTTCTATGTTCTGTTCGGCGCATTGCAAACATGTGTTTCCGATCAGGGCAAAGTGCGCCCGTCTCCTGATGTGCTACTGTTTACCAAAAGGCATTTTTTTGTCTAACAGAACTCATTTTGTGTTAGCTCAGTTGTCAGTGAGATAATATGTTGTCAAGAGACTGTAAACCAAACTAGACTGTTAGGAATGTTGGAATCTCAAGACGCCTTTGCTGCGTCTTCTTCACACTGTTTGGCTTTCGACAATGCAAGGTGAGCTGTTCCATAATAAAAAAAAGACAATATTAATTAAAGCAATGCCTTGATAATATTTATAAGAAATTAGACCCTGCAGCTGTGAATATGGATTTCAAGCTTTATTGTAATGGTACTTCATGCATTTTAACATTTAGTCGCCCCGTTATCTGTAAGATTTGGAGCTCAAAGTGTTTTGATGCCTTGTGAAGACTGTTTACGCAACAGATCGAATTTTGGTAAGAAAGCAGAATTTTTGTAGAAGCATACCATTCTGTCAAGAAAAAAAAAAGAAATATTCAAGAATGAATTCTCAGGAAAATACAATCAATAGCTCTGGCCCAGCATTAAAGATTTTGATTGTTTAGCTCCTTCAGTAATAATGAGTCATCTTCTACACAACATTTCATTGTTTCCTTTGTTTCATAGCCATTTCATGTGAACCAAAATGTCACCCGATCCTATCTTGAAAGCAAAATGAGGAAACGGGGGAGGCTCTGACAAAACAATTTTTGCCTATTGTGTTCAGTCCAACACCTGCCTGCCTTCGGGAAAAAAGAAACTTTATTGTTACAGTGTGCGATAGGCAGGTCGGCTGTGGATCTTTCATGCGAATGCCGTGCTGGTTTGTGGGTGACTGTGGGTGAGAGATTACACCCATCTGTTTGAAATTGCTCAGCGAGGCAGGCGAAGAAGGATCACTTGATCTCCTGGGTTATGAAAAACCCCAAACTACATAAAGAGGCTGACGGTAGCAACTGTGACAAAAAGGTTTCCAATAAAGAAAAGATGGGGTGAAAAAGTCAGGGGTAGGACAGTAGCAGTAGCAGAATTTACAGCTAGTCAGTAACATCGATCCTAGAAGTGAAAAAGTACAAATAAATATTATTTAAAATAGAAAATCATTCTAATAACAGTTAAACGTCACAAAATACTACTTGAGTAAAAATACTAGGTATGGCACCGGAAAAATGCATTTTTGGTTTTCGGCCGAAAGGCTTTTAAACACGGCTTTTGAACAGGATGCTGTGACATGATCAATCCAAGAGAAAAAGAAAACAAAAAAACTTAAAAACAAAACAAGAAACGGCTTTTAATTATGAGCACACACTCTCAGCCCGCGTCTGCCTTTACATGATTAAAGCCAAGCCGAAGCAAGGCATCATCTGCAATATCTGCAATACCTCTTGCTACCTGCAACCTGTTGCAGAAAGGTGTCTGAAACACAGGCAGAGTTCTTGGTCGCTACGATGGATTTCCGACCATTGGACTCTAGCTGTGATGGAACTCACTTTCTACGAACTGATGTTATCAGTAGGCAATGTATAGAAATTTTGGATAGCCCACTTAGATAGCTTTCTTATTAGAATGTTTATTATGCAGATCGCCGGTCAGCTGTGCAAACATGCACAAGTGAGTTTGAGCGCCTGCGCCTCTTTCGTCAAACACTCCGGTTCAGTCAGATCTTCCCCTTTATTACAGAAAAAACATATATTTTAGCTGAAAAACACAAAACCAACCAGCGTTCTACTCACAGTACAGCCAATTGTAGATAATCTCTAATGATCATTTCGGGCGCACAGTACTTGTGATGCGACCCGCATAGCACACCCTGGGGATTGTGGGAAATAATAGTAATTTCACAGAAAGGCCAAAAGCAGCTTATTTTATATGCCAAAATGAGTCCAAATTAGCTCAAAGTTACCCAAGACTTTAGTATTTCTTCATTGTTAATTGATTTTAAATATTTTTCTATTTTATAATATTAGAGAGTAACCAATATGAGAAGACAAATATAGAAAAAAAAATTGTTATCAAATAATTTAGAAGTATTTCCGCCTGGCGTTAACCTTATTTTTCTTCACAGTGCTAAGCCATAGAATGTCTCTGCATAATAAAAACTCAATAACAGACACTGTTCTTACTATTTCTAGTAGTTACATCTACAGTTCCAGCAATTTTATACTACATAAAGCTAAAACAAATAATAATATAAAATTTGCACTTTGTGTTTTATGAGAGAAGATTTTATAATATTTCAGCAGTCAGTTATAGGTCTCTAGTCTATTCAGGACTAGGGCCAAGTAAAACATTTTATTTAGAATTTAATTTTATTTGCTATTGTGCATTGCGCATCTGGCGGAAACCCGGGACCTTCTTGCTGTGAGGCGGCAGTACTAACCACTGCGCGACCTTGCCGTCAAGTCTATAAGTTACATGCTTTAATATGCTTGTTTTCCAAATTTGATTACAATTCTCAAATGTCTTCAGTACCAGTCTGAGGTACAAATCAACATAATGTTGGAGAGAGTAACGTGCTTTCTATAAATTCACCGTTTAGACTTTTAGCATATTTTTAAGCTAGTCAATGACATTGTTTAATTATGGGTGAAAATATATGTACAAATTTAAATAAAGATTTTTTACGAAAGAAAATAATTCCAGTAAAAGTCATTCGATTACTACCTGAATAAAAGTAGAAAGGATGTGATAGAAACTGTTTCTAAGCAGTGAAAGTATTTGCTTGGTATTAGTAAAGGTTAGTAATTACAAAGAAAAGTTGACTCCAAGTCAAGCCTGGAAAAATATAATGGAAATTCTGCCTTCCCAAAAATAACGAGGGCACCAATTTCCTTCTTGTTGGCATACAGTAACGTGAACACGATTGGGAGCATTGTACAGTTGAACAGTAGCAATACATCACACCTTCAGTTCCCAATAAGAAAACAATCTGGCACTGCAGCTAAAAATTAGTCAAGTATATAAATTATAGTCAGGTAGAGAGTGAAAGTCAAAAAGAGAGAGAGAAAGAGAGAGGGAACAGAAGGAAGGTCGAGAGGGAAATGTGAAAAAGAGGGAGAGAGACTTATGTTTTGCTTTGTGAGGTGCTTTATGGACACCAAAATGATAAAACAATTTTAGGGAAGCTTCCTGTAAACAGTGTCTTTTCAAGATACAAAATATCTGATTAAACTAGCTAAGCTTAAGTCAACTATTGTTTTAATATAGTAGTTAACTACACTAGTAGGGGCAGTTGGTAGTGTAACGGATCGGAAGGTTGCCAGTTCGAATCTCAGGAATAGTAAAGGCACCACTGAGGTACGTATGAGCAAGGTACCATTCCCAAGCACTACACACGTCAAAGTCAAGTCAAAGTCAACTTTATTGTCATCTCATCTATGTACACGTACATTGAGAGACGAGACGATGTGGCTCCAGAAATGATGCAGCTTTTGTCAGCTCCCCACTGCTCCTTCATGGATGGGTCAAATGTAGAGGTCACATTTCGTGGTGGCGCACTGTGTGTTGTGCTGCGGTGTGTTCATAATGACAGATAATCACTCGCGTAAAAGCTGTCTACATCCACATTTCAAGGCCACAGATTCAAGGCCAAACTGGACTTCTTCTTCCGACTCCTTACAGCATTGTAGCCTGTCAGATTCCACTTCAGAATCAGAAACACCTGGTGGGTGAAAATACCAATCTTTTCAAGCAGAGATTTTTTCTTTTGGAATAATGTAGAATTTTGACACGACATATATTTATAATTTTCTTTAAAACTAGTTAGTTACTTTTAAAGCTACAGCTTTTCAAATTAAGTTTTAACGAATTAATTAATTAAATTTAATATATAATTAAGTAGTTAAGTACTGTTGCTAAACTCAATGTTAACCTCAGTAGTCAAAAGCAAATGTTTTGACTCAGGAATTTCTTAAAAGCTTTTTAATTTCCTTATTGAAGAACTTTGTGGCGTTTTTCTCTACCTTTACTGATAGGCTTATTCTAGTGTGTGCGTGTGTGTGCGTGTGTGTGGGGCCATGTATTTATCGCATTGTGGGGACCTTTTTGTCCCCTAAAATCACTTTTATCTGTTCTTTTGGGTTTTGTGGGGACGTTTGAGAGGTCCCCATTTGGAAAAATGACTTTATAGAAAATGTGCTTGTTTTGTTTGAGAAACTAAAAGAGGTAAAAGATGTGCTTTTGGTTACCGAGGTTAAGGTTAAGGTTAGGATTAGGTGTAGGTGTAAAGTTATATACATCTAGTCATTATGGGAGTCTATGGAAGGACCTCACAAAGATAGTAATACATAGACTGTGTGTGTGTGTGTGTGTGTGTGTTAGCCGTACATGCCTTATGTTGTTGTGTTCAGGACGTTCTCACAGCGAGAAGGTCCTGGGTTCAAACCCCGGGGACGGCCGTGGGGCCTTTCTGTGTGGAGTTTGCATGCTCTCCCCGTGTTCACGGGGGTTTCCACCGGGTGTGCCGGTTTCCTCCCACAGTCCAAAGGCATGCTATATACAGTAGGCGCACACCAATAAACATACAACCCCAATTCCAATGAAGTTGGGACGTTGTGTAAAACGTAAATCAAAACAGAATACAATGATTTGCAAATCCTTTATTCAACCTATATTCAGTTGAATACACCACAAAGACAAGATATCTAATGTTCAAACTGATAAACTTTATTGTTGTTTTGCAAATCTTCACTCATTTTGAATTTGATGTCTGCAACACGTTCCAAAAAAGCTTGTTTACCACTGTCTTACATCACCTTTCCTTTTAACATCACTCAATAAGCGTTTGGGAACTGAGGACACTAATTGTTGAAGCTGTGTAGGTGGATTTCTTTCCCATTCTTGCTTGATGTACAACTTCAGTTGCTCAACAGGCCGGGGTCTCCGTTGTCGTATTTTGCGCTTCATAATGCGCCACACATTTTAAATGGGAGACAGGTCTGGACTGCAGGCAGGCCAGTCTAGTACCCGCACTTTTTCACTACGAAGCCACGCTGTTGTAACACATGCAGAATGTGGCTTCGCATTGTCTTGCTGAAATAAGCAGGGACGTCCCTGAAAAATACGTTGCTTGGATGACAGCATATGTTGCTCCAAAACCTGTCTATACCTTTCAGCATTAATGGTGCCTTCACAGATGTGCAAGTTACCCATGCCATGGGCACTAACACACCCCCATACCATCACAGATGCTGGCTTTTGAACTTTGCGCTGATAACAATCCGGATGGTCCTTTTCCTCTTTGGCCCGGAGAACACGACGTCCATGATTTCCAAAAACAATTTGAAATGTGGACTCGTCAGACCACAGCACACTTTTTCACTTTGCGTCAGTCCATCTCAGATGAGCTCGGGCCCAGAGGAGCCGGTGTTGTTGATATATGGCTTTCGCTTTGCATGGTAGAGTTTTGACTTGCACTTGTAGGTGTAGCGACGAACTGTGTTAACTGACAATGGTTTTCTGAAGTATTCCTGAGCCCACGTGGTAATATCCTTTACAGAATGATGTCGGTTTTTAATGCAGTGCCGCCTCAACTTTCCCAGTCTTTTGCTGCCCCTGTCCCAGCTTTTTTGGAAAGTGTTGCAGGCATCAAATTCAAATTCAAAATGAGTGAAGATTTGCAAAACAATAATAAAGTTGATCAGTTTGAACATTAGATATCTTGTCTTTGTAGTGTATTCAATTGAATAGAGGTTGAAAAGGATTTGCAAATCATTGTATTCTGTTTTTATTTACATTTTACACAACGTCCCAGCTTCATTGGAATTCGGGTTGTACATGACATGCATTAATGTACACAAACCCCACTAAAATCACTGCAGAAAAATAGTAAAAACCATATTGCTTTCATTACAATTGTGGTTATGCAGAGTATGAAAGTTGCTAATATCGACAGAGCTCCGTTTAAATATGAAGTCCTCAAAACAAAAACCTAAGCACAGTAACAAAGTACAGATACTCAAATACTACACACTCCAACCCTTTTGATCCACCTTACAATAACAGTCATATTTGCAACCGATACCTGATATCGACCCAACTTCTCGTGCCTGGATCCAGTGTTTCATCCAAACCTTACTTACTTTGTTTACCCTGAAAGGTCTCATGTCATTTATCAGCTAAAGGGGAAAAAAAGAAAACAGGTTAACCTGACTCTGCCAAAGCACGCCGCTGATACGATCGGCCCAAAAATAAAAACAAAATCCCGGACCCAGCGTTTTCTCATTATGGAGCAGGTGGAATGCGCAGTAATGCATTATACCGGCTGTTGTTCTGTGCTTCCAGTTCATCCATGAAATTGCTCACATGTACATCCATCATTTGATTTGAGCTTTTGAAGGGGGCTCGTAATGAGGATTAGTTGATGGATAATACCTCTCTGGCCATCAGTGCCTAGCTCTCATATCCGTGAATGTAAATAGGTATTTATGGGCCAGAAGATTGAGGAATGAAAAGATATGAAAGGAGGAGAGAAGTGGGGGGGAAAAAGAAATAAAAACAAAATTTAAAAGCGTTTCTGGTGCCTCACGGGAGCGGCGTAATTGGTATCACATTGAGTTGCATTACAGTAAAACATTATTGAAAACTATACCCAGCTCTGGACTCTAAAGCATAAATAAGGCATCATTACTTTGGTTGCAGAAATGTTTTGCACACATGGCATGGGTTCAGTGGACTGGACAGTGAGCACTGATTTTTGTTCTAAGCTTTGAAATATTCGTTTCAACAGCCAAGATTTGTTCAGCTATCTGGAATGTACAGTTGAAATTGGTTTACAGTTAATAGAAATAAAGGGGCTCTGCTGGTGCCTTAAAAGTTAGGGCAATGCTTGGCCATACTTCCTTAACTCTTACTCTTTCACTCAGTCGTTAATACACGTATAAGTCTGTGCGTATATGAATTACGCTGCGGAAAGCTCATTTTCAAAGGTTCTTTTACTGGTCTGTGATTGCGAAAAACGTGAAGTTGTGTCTTACCGGTAAAACCTGTGTCTTACCTTTCTTTTAATAGGACTCACAAAGAAAGAGAGGGAGAGAGAGAGAGTTATGTCTTACTTTATGAGCTCCTGAACTGACACCCATATTACAAGGTGTAAATAATATGATTAAAGAGAATAAACAACATTTTTTATATCAGTAACCAAAAGCAAATCCTTTGACCATTTTAATACTTAAAAAAGGAACTTTTCCAGACGAGCACTGGTCTTCACATATGTAAAGGTCCGCAAAAAAGTTACTAAAACCACTGACGTATATTCTGCTGTCTTTTAGGGGATAACTGAGTCCTCACAACCATCTAAAACCTAACCAAACATCAGAGAGAGAGGTCTTACTTTGTGATGTTCTTCACTGACACCAGTGTCACTGGATCAAAGTAATACTATAATTTTAAAAGAAACCTCATTTTAACCTCAGTAACCACAAGCACATTTTTTTAAACCTTTTCAACCAGTTTTCACATTCACACATTTTAACAGAAAAGACTGAATTTTGTATTTTGCTCTGATTTTAACGTTGTTTTAAAAAGGCCAAAATTCATGTTGTTCCATAATAAGCAAAAATGAAACTTTTTTTTATTAGACTTCTGATATCAAGAACTTATGTTAGAAAGAGTCAAAGTTCTTTTTCCTTACTTTGAAAAAAATACAAAATAAAATAAAACCAAATGTATTTATAAATCGCTACACTTTACACGCTGTCATCAAGACCAACACATTGCCTACCTTTTAGGGGACAATCGAATCTTCACAATACAAGATGTCTCTCTCTCTTTCTGTCCTCCTGTATGTATTTGGGTAAGAGGGCCTTATTATATTTTTAGGATACATGTCTGATATCAACATTACCACATCTAAAAATAATAATAATTAAAGTGTTAAAAAGCAATCCAGTCTTTTAGAGGATAGTGGAATCTCCATAATTACCTAAAACCTTTTCAAAACCACAGGAGAGAGCCAGTCACATCTTGTTTAAAAGATGCTTCACTAACATTTCCTATACTGCATCTAAATAACACCATAATAATAATAATAATAATAATAATAATAATAATAATAATAATAATAATAATAATAATAATAATAATAATAATAATAATAAAAACCCATAATAATAACCCAGAAACTAAAAGCAAATCATTTTTATATTTACAGGTAATTTCTTTAATGTCCACAAAAGTCACAAAAATTTTGGGGGACAAAGGTTTCTACAACCCACACAACAACAGATTGACATGAGGAACAAAACTCCATCAATATCTTGACTGGTCCATACCATAAACCACTTGAGGTACAGTATGTCTATTTTCCAACAATGACATCTTTGATACTGGATGTAAATAATATAATTAAAAAGAAGAAAGTCCATTTTAGCTCAGTAACCAAAAAGCAAATATCTGACTTTTAAACATTTAAATGAAAAACGAAACCTTTCATGATGTGGACTGGTCTTCACACACATAAATGTCCAGGAAAATGACTACAACTACTACCCATGTTTTCATGTCTTTTAGGGGACAACTGGGTCCTCACAACAATCTAAAACCTAACCAAACACGAGAGAGAGAGAGCGAGAGAGAGAGAGAGAGAGGTCATTGAAGTGTTCTTCAATGAAACCAATGCTACTGGACCTAATATAGTATAATTTAAGTATAATAAAGTATAAACAGAAACCCAACCTAGTAACCACATAAAAGCAGTGTTTAATGTATACAAAAAGCCACAAAAAATCTTTTAGGGGACAATCAGGTTCTTACAAGCTTCCCACACACCAACAGACTTGACATGACGCACAAAACTTAATTGAGTTATTCCAACGGTGTTGTAAATCGGACCGATCCAGACTATAAACCGTTTGAGGTATGTCTATTTTACAATGATGACATCTTTGGCAACCTGTAAAATCATCTCTTCATTTATTCAACACCCAGGACACCAGGAGACAAGGAACACTGGCTATAAAACATCCCTGGGACTTGGTGTGGTGGAACCGGAAAAGATGAGGTCATCACATCCAGCGCTCTATTAATAGCCCTTTAACAGCTGCATATTAAACAAAGCACTCCGAAATTCAATTAAGAACCCATTCGGCCACAACGACCCGAAAACAACCCGCGGGGTTACTCTAAAACAAAGAGCCGTGGCTTCAGTGGGGCCCGCTTGGTTGGAGATGCATGCGGTCAGGGAGTAAAGGACTTAAAACCGCGGATTTCGAGGCGGCAAAGATTAATGAATGGTTTCTTTTTCCAGGTGTTGTATTGTGGATACAAGAGATTTGGGTTGCGAATTTTACCGAGGAAGAAATCCTTTCCTTGGAAAGGAAAACAGTAACACAATATACAGGCCTGATCCAGCTGAGCCCAGAAATGAAGAAGCCACTGTACATTTTTACTTCAAAAAGTGATTTGGAATTTTTTGCCTTTAATAGTATTTTCAGAAACTCCTATTTTGACAACACAGGAAAACGAGCTGGTTATTCCGAATGAGCTGCAGGTTTTCTGTGCGTATATTTCGTGTTCCAAGTATATTCCCATATTTGCTTATGAACTGAAAAAGCTGCTCGCTCAAGGGGAAACAATGCATAAGAGTTCAAATACACTGTGAATAATTACACAATTTCATGTTTCAATGACATTCTCTTGAATTTTAACCAAAAGTAACTAATACCTTATAATAAACAAAAACAAAAGTATATTTCTGAATCCCTATACGTTATTAAGATACATTCTATTTTACAAAAAAGACCCCCAAAATTGTCTATTTCTATAATAAACATACACATTAAACAACATACACATAAATCATTACACTTTGTTTTGATATCAAGAATCAATGATAGAAAGGCCCATACTCTTTTACATTGAACAAAAATGAAACTAAAAGTGTTTCTAAATTGCCACGCCAAGTTCAGCCCCAAAAGTAATACTTTTCCCTAATAAACTTAAACAAACGTCTCTAAATTACTGCACTTTGGACCTCTTGGACTAAAATGAACATTTTTCGCATAATAAACAAATTGTGTATTTCTAAATTGTCACATTTTGGCCTGATGACAAGACCTACTCTTGGTTACAAAAAGTCAAAATGTTAATAAATAATCCATCATTTGCTCTAATAAAGGCCTTCTCCATGTTAAGTCAAATAATCATATTTTTCCATAATGAAAGGTGTATTTCTAAATCTCTGATACCGTGAATCAGTGTTTAGAAGCCCAGAGTATCTTGAAAAATTCCATAACCCAAGAGTTTAAAAAGTAACTTTCAGCTTATAGCACTTTCAGCAACAACCAACATTGTCCCCTTTATTGGAAGCTCCTAATCGGCCAGAATTGTCTCTCTCCTCTTACCCAACCGCGGGACGGATGGCGTTCCAGGTGAGGCGTTTATCTTTCGATCGCCGCCCTTTTGCATGTTGGGAGAAATGAAATGAAAGACGAATTAATCTGAGGTCGCCCCCACCAGCAACTCAGGTATGCATCATTCCAAAGCGGAGGTAAGTTAGAACCATATGGCGATTTCCATAGAGAGCACCTGGCTGTGATTAGAGGCGCGCTGCTGATGAGAAGAATGCGGCGAACGCGGGCAGCGGCGCAAGCGAGGTAGGAAAACATACTTGTTGAAACCAAACAAAAGGCCCTTTAATGCGTTACAGGACCGCATCGGACTCTATCCCGCACGCTTTAGCACAACACTTAAAGTCTTTATTACTCAGCATTCTAATTCATCTCCGCGCCAGCTCACCCGCTCTCATAACAATAGAGTCTTTATTATTCAATAAAACATCGATATAAAGCATTTTTACAATTTCCTCCCCAGCGAGCAGATGATGTCTTCATTTTTACCTCTTACCGTGGATCCCTTTTGGGGCAGCAGAGTTGCTGGACGGACTGAGTAAGTCCCGTGAAAAAGTGCCAGCGAAAGGTTTTCTCCCCCTTTGAGCTCAAACGACTCGGTTTAATGAGAGTATAATTTGGTAATGCTTCATTTGAAGACCTCTCTTTCTCTTTCTCCCTCTCTCATGGACTATGAAACTCCATCACAAGCACTCTACAACACTAAACAGCGCGGTTACGTCAGCAGCCATAAATACACACAAAAGTGCAATGCATCTGGTATGCCATGACACAGTTTGGGTTGGCTAATAGTTTGGTATTTCTAGTAAACCTGTTGAGTGATGTCAGGATGTATGAATGCTTATAATGTGCAGGCAAAGGTGATGTGTGTCTTATCAAAGATTGGATGGCGCTAACTGTGAAAGAAATGTAATTTTGGAAGGCTTAGTGGCTTGTCTCCAGCTTTTCTGTTTCATAGCAGGTGTGACACGCAGTGTTATGTTTCTGGAACAATGATTAGTTACCTGTAGGTTCTGCCGATTTAAAGGTTAGTTTTACAGCCAAAAGTTCATTACTTTTTGCAGTCTGGTCACCTGAGTGTATGAGTTACTGCTTATAGTCAAAACCTTATTCAGGTGGGGTTACAATCAAGGATGCAACAGATCACACATCTCGTGGTTCAGATCGTCCCAATATTTGGAATAACAGATTTGAGTTGGCTTTTCGTGTATTAGTTAAAAGAGCTCAGCGAAAAGGAACCAGGGTCGGTATGCATAAAACGTCTCAGAGTAAAGTTTCACTCTTGAATGCGTCACAATTCTATAAGCACTGAAACTGAAACTGTCTCAGGAAAATGTTTGTGAATAATGTTTACAGACTGTACAGTACTGTCACTTCAAACTGCTGCTGCTCTGGCACACATTTAATGCCAGTCGATCTAAATTGGAATCCTCTTCTCTTGACTGCTGCTACAATATTTACACAAATTTTGCACTGCTGCTACATATTTGCACAACTGTTAAACACTGAACATTACTGTACGTATCACTGAGCGCTTTTTTCCCCCAACTGACTGTATCGGAACAAATTGAAAGTATTGCACAGACTCTAGTGTCTGCTCATACTAGATCAGACTTGCATGTTAGCTCAGACTTTATAAAAGATACTGTTTCATTTCATAGACTGTATAGAATTTTCTTATATTGAAACTGGTGCTGACCTCATGCACATTCAGCACATTCACATGCACTTTTTAGTGTAAAAGACAACTCCAAAACCATAATTGTAGGCTGAGTACCGCATCCTAGTTGTCTCTCTTTCTACATGAAGTTTAAAGTTTAAAGTTTACATTTATATTCTACTTCTAGTTTAAAGTGTATATTTTATATTCTATTTATATATTTCATTCTATGTGACTTATTTGTTCTTTGTTCTTGTTGTTTACACTGTTAAAACTGGAGCCACGTTGTCTCGTCTCTCTGTGTACTTGTACAGTATATAGCAGAGATGACAATAAAGCTTACTTTGACTTTTGAATTTGACTTGCTCTTTTTCTCAGACTTAAGAATAAGTGGCATGCGTAAACGTTCTTAAGTGTTAAGACTAGATCTCAGTTAAGAGAGCTGGAGAGGATTCCTAAACCGGTTAGGAGTTGCACGATGGCAGCAGCACTAAGACGGAGACCGCACGCTTTCTGTGAAAGAAAGGACCTTCTGTGGATATACGACAATAATGGGTTAATAAAAAGATACAGTCTTAAAGGCCTTCTTTTTGTTACCGACAATAGCCTCAAATGTTCATGGAAATCTACGTAAATAGAAAAACATATTACAATATCAATGTTCACGTTGTGTTCGATAGTGATTATACAATTTTGGACCTTGTGCAAAAGTGGCCAGGATTAACATGTGATGCACGCGTTCTTTCAGATAGTGGGCTCGCTGCCTTATTTGAGCAGAATAAGTGCCAAGAGAACCGTTTCGTTTGTTGTCCAGTTTGGTTTTCTTTTAGAATCCAGTGTTTTGCCATGACTTCTACCTTTGACCCCTAATATGTACAACACATGCATCTATTAGTGGATATCGTTTGATGGTTGGTGCGATTGGTGCTTGGTAGCTTTTAGTACAACCAATTAAAGGTATATTTACAGAAAGGTGTGTTGTATAAAGCCATAGATGAATAGTTTGATGTCACTAAAATATTTAGCTACTCTATTTGTCGAGCTCAGTAGTTGGGCAGGATTTTATTCGTAGTCCTCATTTCACGACAGTTAAGTGCTGGTTCTGTCTGCACTTAGGAATATTTTTTAAGATTAAGTGATTTATTGGTGGGGTGGCACAGTGGTGCAGTGGTTAGCACTTCCACCTCACAGTGAGAAGGTCCTTGGTTCAGAGCCCCAGGCTCCTTTCTGTGTGGATTATTCAGATTATTCAGCAGAAATTTAGTCATTAGTGGCAGCTTTATGTTCATGAGCACACTCTTGACACACTCACTAAATGTGACATTTAACACCAGTTGGAGTAACAAGCCAATCATCCCAAAACAAAGCGGAGCAGGTTTGGAGCCTGAATGTGCCCCAGGCTTTGCGGTTTGTGGTCCATGAGAAGAATATTTTACGGGGAAGCCAAAATGCTCCCCTGCATATGACTTAAATGATTCTGAGGCTTTTTGCAGTAGCTATGAATGTCTATTAACAAACCCAGTTGACTGCAGCTGTCTATTGAAATTTACGCAATTATTAATGGAAAAAGTAACAGTGGAAGAAAAATTGTATTTAACATGGTTGTAGTTCAACTTTGCAATAGATCTGTGGTTCATATACATACCTAATTGTCTAGATCAGCAAATGGATAGAACAAAACCAAAATAAGACTACAGAGTAAATTATATATTTAGAACAATTAGAGAAAGACACCAGGATATAAAATCAGAAGACATGTTTAAAAAATATATAATTGTATATTTTTGGTTATTTATTTAGTTGGATTTTGCATTGAATTAAGGATTAATAAGGCATATGGTTTCTTTATCTTAGCAAAGAAATTAGTATTCTACAGATTAAAGCTCAGACTAGAGTTATCTATAAAAACGTATCTTAAAGACATGTTTAGTATACACTTGGATGGATTATGAATTGTGAATTATAAGTGTATGATTTCTGTCATATGTGCACAAATGACGCCTTGAACTTCTTTTTTTAAAGCCATCCACCCAAAGGCCAAGTTCAACACTGCAAAAGGGGTCATATGGGGTCAGTGGTTTTGATTAACATACCAAGTGCTATTAGAACGGGCAAAAAAACTAATAAAAAGTAATATCACTTTCATATTAAATTTTTCTGGGAACCAGCAGCTTGGTGAGTCTGTCTGGGTCTCAGAGAAATACACAATACTGTACCCAATGTATGGATCCATCGATACTTCACATGCATGTTCTTCTTTAATGGTGAACTGCACTGTCATGAAAAAGGACAAAGGACGCGGGTATTACGGAACAAATTAAAATGGAGAAGTTATGCTAGCAGACTTTAGCTCCTCACAGGCAGGTGCTCTTCACTAATGCTTTCATTACTCTGTAATTCATAGTCTCCTGGCAGCCTGATTAAAACAAGAGGCTTCCAACCTCAACGTCGCTCTGCTTGCCAAGAGCATCACCTTCCAGAGCATTCCGCTCAGGCTGGTTTGGGCTTTACCATGGAAGTCATGATAAGTAGGATTGCATTGATGCTGATCAACCTAGTTGCTGAGCCAGGTCTTGCTGCAGTGGTCACAAATCTCAAAGAAGTCTGAACTTTTAGCTACGTTGCCCACGTTTCCTGAAATGTAACCTTAACAAAGCAAAGATTAACAAAGCTAAGCTAAGGTTTTTTAAAACATTATAAATGACATGTAATTTGCAACTTGTCCTTGTCATCGTGTGGATGTGTGGTCTTTTTTACACAAGCAAGCAAGTGGCGTTGGAACAAGATCAAAAGTCAAATGCAGGGTGAGTGCACACAAATGGCTTAAATTGGGCAGAGTGAAAATTGTTAACGGGTAGGAAGGCAATGTGAAAAGCAGAAGTTAAAGACAGAAGCAAAAACTGACCATAACAGTGGTTAAAATGCTGGTAGTAATAAGACGTGTGACTAGGTTCAGGTGAAGCTAATAAGTGGAGTTCAGGTAAAGATGTGAACTGGAAAGCTGACTTGGACTTAAAAGAGGAAATGCTAACAGAAATTTCTGTCCTCTTTGTGACCTAACGACAGGTACTTAATCATGGATAGGATCACAACAGGATGTAACTGAATCACTTTCTCAAACAAACACATTGAAAAAAATGATACATCCGTTGAACTTGTGTTAGCTGTTCAACAGCTTTCTCCTGTTGATGGCAGAACCATCAACAGTATTTGATATAATTAGTGAAGATATCATGACTGTGATGGTGCTTGCCACTCACCATGTCGCAGCTGTGGTGTAATGTGTCCTTACAGACTCTGTTCTATTGCTTGTTTCTTAAAATGATGCCTATTAAGTCAGAGTTGCCCACTTCTGCTTATGAGGATAATAGTATTTTTGTGTTTTAGACTCCAGAGCATCTCAGGCTTTCTTAAAACCTTAAACTGCAGGTCTATTAAAGGTTACTTAAACCAATCCATAAACTGTCATTACTTGTGATTATACAGTGTTATTGAGTCAGGGTGCTATAAAAGTTCATTTTCCAAAATGAATTAAGTAGGTCTGTCTAAACATTAATATATAGTGGTAGATGGTTTGCTATCAAAGTTCAGAAAGCTGGTTCATGATAAGTTCCTGGGCTGTTTATACTAGCTGTATAACTGTATAATCCCCAGACGCTTTTTATGGTTTTTGTCTCACCAAACAGGATCTGTAACTTGCAAGTAAAATAACAGTTGCTATGAGAAATTAAGGTGTGCATGGCACTTCCTTTGTGACAGCAGCTTTTCGCAGCTAAAATGTCACCTTCTGGGCTGTGTGTTTCAAACAGTTAGAACAGGCTTATGGATGTAAATTGAATGACCATATAAAAAAGGTAAGGTTACAGTGCAAAATTAAAAATATATCTCTGTAAACTCACTTCATTTCATCAAATGCTGAGGGCGTTTTGTTGTTTTGAATCTGTTTTACCTGGTTTCTCAACTACGATTTTGGATACTCCTTTTAAACAACCCTGTGTTCTTGACAGATTCGTGGTCAAGAACAAGCAATGCCGAGAGCCAAAAAGCAGGTATTAAAAATGTATCCAGAGTCGTAGTGGAGAAATGAGGTGAAACAGGTCCAAAATACATCAAAAAGTGTGGTCAAAAGTAAAAGTAAGACAGCAAATAGTACGTCTGGTATGTAACAAGTTTGTATGCCTTGCAGAGTTCAGTTCAATAGCCAGTCCTACACAGTATGCAGGAAGTAATAAGTCTGCATTCTCATACAGTGGCAGGATATTCCCCTACAAACCTAAAGGTAATAGGCTCATATCCAGCTCTATTCAGCACTACTACCAATGGGTCCCTGATCAAGGCCCTTATCACCACAAGGCATTTTCTCTGTGATTAAGAAAGAGGAAGTTGCTCAGGAAAAGTGTTGGATAAATGCCGTAAATATAAAATGAAATCCACACTAGCCAGTGGGGCGTATTGTACCTCGCTTTAACTACAATTGGATAAGACAAATGTTTCTTTCAGTGGAAAAAGCTAATGTTCCTAAGCTTCTAAAAAGTTCCTGGTTCCTGATAAAAGATTTAGAGATGGCAACGTGCCTGATGTAGCTTTATTGATTAAAGAGTGACTGGAAAAGAGCATTAGCAAAGTAAAACAGAATATGTTTCGTATACATGACCAGGACCACTGGTGTTCCCCATTACTAACCACATTTTCTCACAGGTGTTAAAAATCAAACATTTGCCGCAAAGTGTTTATTCAGGTTTCCAGTCTGCAATGAAAGCATTGGCTGTCCTGACCACGTCACCTATCACCACAGAAATACTGTGAACGTAATGTAGCGGAGCAGCACCGCAGAGTGACGACGGCTCGAGTTTCACCCTGACGGCGCAAGCAAATCAACTTGCTCAACATCCCCGCTGTGGAGATAATGCATATATTTTTAGTGCGACCAGAGAATGGCACAACAATAACTTTCTGATAAATGCTGCCAATACTTTCCCACCACAAGGTCAAAGGACACCAAGTCAGAACAGATACATTCCAGTAATCCATCAACAGTGGTGTTTAGGTGCGACTTCCCCCGTTTACTTCTATCAAATGGACGTGGGACACTCTTCTCTACTACGATGGGAATCGGCCCACCGCAAGGAAAATACCAGCTTCCCCCATGCTCAGAGGAAATATGTGCTGCATGACAGCACGTTTCAGCCAGGCAGTTTCCAAGTGTTTGGTTCAGTCTGAGACATGTCAAGGCAAATATTTGCATGAATGGGGAGCTCTCTCCTTTTTGATGCATTGGCAGCACAGCGGGGGCACGGACTTGTTTTTGTCTGCTCCCCCTTTCTCCCCTCTATGGGTAGGTTTGGGAAAGTGGTGGAAGGAGACTGGGGCTTCCGTACGACTTCTCACAGGAAAGGTCAAAGGCGAGACGAGTAGTTCCAGGCTGACGCAGCTGGCCGTCTTTCAGCCCGGAGAAGTTTGTCAGAAGGCTGTAAGGATTACTAGACCTAGGAACTGCTCCTAATGTTCTGCCTCCCCGGGGAAGTCAACAGGAGGTTATCTCTGAGTGAGGAGCAGTTGGCTGAATGTCACATGTGGGATGATGAGATATGAGAGCGCAACACAAATTTCATCTGTTGTACATCTGTTGTAGATGGAACACACGTGAATGTGTTGTACTTTCAACTTCAACTTTCTGTTTGAAATTTAGTACTATATTATAAAGCTTCATATCACGTGCACCACATGCAGTTCCAAGTGAGATGCCTATATTTCTGATTTTCCCATTTATAAGCTAAAAAGCGTTGTATGGTTTGTTGTAGATTTTCAAACTACAAACTACATATGATTAAAAGTAGGTTGACAACAGTCAAGCTACTCTTTAATAAAGTAAACTGGAACTAGCCAGGAATTAGCCTAATGTTTGTTTTGCTTTGTTTTTGACAGTGCTTTGTTTACAATCTCTTCTGGAATAGATCTCTGTTTTGTCCTATACAATTGTGTTGTGTGTGAAAGTATTTTTCCTGTCACTGCCAAATGATAGGATACTTGCTTATAGACCTGGTCCTCAGGATCCTAGGTTCAAATTCAGTTCCTACTGCCAAAACAACCACCACCCGTAACCCCACAAGTTGCTCCAGACAGACTGTTTCTGGAATTAGGAATTGAAAGTCACTGTAAATAAGAGTCTCATAAGTTGTGTTAATGTACTTCTTGTACTTTTTAGATGGGAAACGAAACAGTACCAGAACTTTTTTCAATCTTTCCCTTGCACACCAAACTGAGTCAACCGGTAGGGAACAAGCACTAATATTAGCCATTTTTCACATATTCTGAAGCTGTGGTTAAACCTTACCTGTGACATGTCCTCCTAAACAGCATGAAGAAAGAATGTGACAGAAGTTTCACTGCTCAGCATCTCTTTGACATGTTCACTGTACATGGACGACAGCCTCACATATGTTACGGGATATTATGTCACGAGACATTAAAGAGAGGCAAAGTGCAATCACTTGAGGCTCACGGGACTTGAAATGACAAAGACTTATTCTCCGAATACACTTCTCAACATATACAGTAGTCCTTAGACTAAACACTGATGAGTGTTACGTGTAGATCCGAGACGTCTGATCAAAACATACACAAACATTACTTTCCAAAGATAAATCAAAGTGGAAAAACAGATCCCAGTTTACCTGACAGAAACCAATCAATTTTGCTCCTCCGGCGTAAAGAACAAGAGCTTGCGCTAGTCCGTTGAATGTTATTTTTGATATGTTCTGCTGATTCTAGAATGCTTTTATCTGAGTGTTAGTCGTGGCCTCACATTAGATGAAACTAACAGACGTCGAGCAGAAGTTATTGCATTTTCAGTGTGGCAAGGTATTCAAAATACCACAGAAAGCCTGTGCTAAATTCGGCTAATAACAGGGAGTTAGCGTACAGCTAAAGTGCCACGGGAGCCCCACGTGCCCTCGTGGATGTGGTAATCGCTCACGTATATTTCTCTTTCCTTTCACTGTGGTCGGGGTCCAGGATTTTCAAATGAAAAATGGCACACTGCAGAAACCGCAAAGACGCAAAACAACAGGCTTGTGTTTAGTGTAGCACCGCTGCTGATTCCATACGGACAGCCGAACCTCTGCTCTGGCAGACTTTATTGTGGTTTGGATTCCAGGTGCGTTGCCTGCTGCCAGCTTGAAGCAAATCTCTCTTTCACACCAAAATAAAGGCTCAGCACATCATTGTGAACTCAAGAGGCTTGTGGCCCCTCAGGACCCCTCTTGTCGTTTCTGATTTGGATTGTCGCCTCTATAACAAACGTCTAATGAAGCCTGAATTTTTTGAGTGGCTCCTGTAGCCAGCTTCCAAAACTCTCCCCTCCTCCCCCAAAAAAGAATCCTAGCTCACTGAAAGACAATGTAAAGCCCTGCTTGAGACACCATAGATTCACCCACAACATTTGACTCAGGATGATAAAATCGAATGCCTGTTTGCCAGCATATCTGGATGTTCTGTTCTGTCAACATTTCACTTTGAGAAATGTTCGAAACCTGAGAGTGAGGAGCGCCGCTGGAACTATTCAAATGATGGAAGCTCTCAAGAGGACTTCCAACTAAAGAAATGCAGAGGGATCTAAAACAAAAGTCGCCGGAAAAAAAGGTTTTTGGCCATTCCAGAAAGGGGACGAATCTTCTCATCTTTTGGCTTTTTCTCAGGAGACGGATTGTCGCGGTGCTCCATTTGGGACTGTTTACCTGGGTCTGTGGTCATCACTCCAAGCCAGAGGCAGCAGCGACAGTAAGCAGAGGATGGTCATTAAAGCAGTGTTGTAACTGAGACCAATGGGCTTCAGACAGATAAGACCCAGCTGCTGCTGCTGCGGGCCTTCAGTCTATTATGCAGCGGACAGAAAATGCCATCGCTCGGCTTCCATGTCTTCTCTCCCTCCTCTGTTTCACACCTCCATTAACTCCAGCTCTTCTGGTCAACCCCCCCTAATTTTGGGGGGGTCTTCAGAATCAGAATTAAGTTTATAGTGAAGTACATTTCACATACAAGCAATTTGCTTTGGTTGTTGGTGCTAAATAAGTAAGATAAGGAATTTTAAAAATATACAAAATAATATAATAGGTGTTGGTAGCCTAGAGGTCGTGGGTTCGGATCCTCCCCTGGCACTACCTTCATTGGGTCCCTGAGCAAGACCCTTAACCCTGAGAGAGGGAGATTGTCCCTGTAATTAGGAAATAGAAGTCGCTCTGGAATCGCGCATCTGCTAAATGCCATAAATGTAAATATAAAACAGAGAGGCATAGATCTAAGAATGTATAATGGAATAGATATATTTAAAGAGAATGCAAGTAAATCTATACTAAATCTATATATACTAAATATATATATACTAAATCTATACTAGAATCTATAGATCGCAGATTGAGGAAGTCATGACATGAATGCGCAAGATGTACTAGCTGTACACAGTGTACTCGATTGTGCAATAAGAGTTCACAGTATGAGAAGCATGACTGTGGAGGTGTGCAAAAACGCAGTATGTAGAGGAGAATTTTTTTTTTGATCTCCCCAAGCCCCCTCTGGACCCATCACGCTGCAGGTCCCCGGCCGTCTGTCTGATGAACTCTGAGATAGGGCCAACTCCATTCCTGCTCTCCCCCACTTCTTTTTCTTCTCCCTCTCTCAGCTCTCCGATTCAGACTGTCCAAAGCAGTTGGGACCGAGAAAGTTACACTGTCACACCAACGTATGGGGCTGCAGAGTGTATTAAAAGAGCAGTTTCTCTCGTGATATTGATCACGAATGTCAGACAATATGAAGCAGGTGGGCGCCTGTGGTTTTAAACTGCTGCTCACCTCCTCTGACTTTCTGGAACAATAAGAATGTGCTGACACCTGACCAGCTCCTGACCCAGACGCCGGTAGACAAAGGAAAAAATCACAGTTGATATGTATAGATCCGTCAGATGACAGCTGTCAGTGGATTAATACACAGTTTCCAAAAAAAAAAAAAAAATTGGCAAACTAGTACAGAGTTAAGACAGGAATTCCCTATTTGTTGTGGTCTTTCTTAGTTTTGGAACCTTCTTGTCTAATGGTCCTTTAAAGTCTACCACTGAAGAGAAAAGCAACAAACCAACAGATTTATAGATTCATTCAAAGTTCAAACGTGTTTTTATTGGACACTGATGAATGATATATTTTTTGATTTCTTAACACACTGGATTACACATAGCCTGTAATATCGGTTATACTAAAACTTGAGTGTGAAATGTTAACAATATTCTTTAGACAAAAACTTTTAATAAAATCTCTTTTCAGGGTGCCAATAAACACATCTTGAAGGATGGTAACATTACTGATGAATTCAGTATGGTGTTCAACAGCGGATTCGAAACTCCCCAAGCTGTAAAGCTCTGTTACACCACTACCATAACATATCGAAGATGAATTCAGTGCTATGGAACATGTGCGCGTCTGGCTCGACTTCGATACTGTGCGACTGTATACACTCATTTATCATAATCCCCGAGCCGGTGATTCATGTCTCGGAGCGTCACACCAACCCGTTTCTCGGGAGTCTGCTCAGATGAAACATGTCTCCTCCAGAGACGTGCGGCCCAATTAAAGGGAGGGATTAGGACGGGACTCGGTGACCCTCTGAGGAATTTTGCAAGGGATGCTCTGCGTTTTGCTGTCAGACTCAGGCGGCCGCCACAAAACCTCCCTTTAAGCACTTTCACCTGCTAATTAAGCTCTCCAAGCTTCAGTCGAGCAGAACCGTGTGCGAGTTGGGCTCCTTCTTCCCCCCCGCCACCCCCAACCCCGAAAAATGGTCCGCTCGCAACTCAAGATGTGCAAATGTAAATATTTGAGCACACTTGTATATTGGACGGCGGCGCGCAACGCGTGGCGAAGGGAGTGGACGGATTGTTTGGTGCCATTAGCGAGTTTAAGCTCTTGGATTCATTTAAAATCCCACTAAAGTGCTTCAAAAAAAGAAAAAAGGTTGGTCGTCTAAGCGGCAGCATGGACCATCAGGAGGCAAGCAGAAAGAAGAAGAAGAGGAGGAGGAAGGAGTTTGAGAAAACATGGAGGAACTGACATGCATCTGAGAAGAAAGTTAAGCAAATATGTTCATGTCTGTCAGGGAGACTTTTGAACATTGATTCCAGAAGCTCAATTGTCACTGGATTCCTAAGTGGCATCGCAGTTGTGCACAATTATGTTAAAGAACATAAACTGTAGTGTAAGGCAATTTCTGCGTATAGCCCTTCTTAGTCTGACTCACAGACTGGAGGTGTTGTTGGGTATTAACAGGCTTGTTTAGAATAAACCTTATCGGCCCACAGGAAGGTCTGGAGTTGTGCTATAGCTTGCGAGGCAGCAGTCTTGTAGAGGTAACCCCCCCTCCCCTCCTGTGTCTCTTGTGGCTGACCGTGGGAGCTGGAGGAAGTGCTGTCAGAGTTCTGAGTGGAGATTCCTGGTTACAAGATAAGGCAGGGACACACACATGCAATTTGAAATCACTCTACTAGAGGTTACACTTTCTTCATGCTACTGGGGAGCTTAAGACAAAATATGACAATTAAATTATGAAAAATGGTCAAGAGCTTTATTGAATTGAGGAGGACAGTGGGCACTTCTCACCAACTGGGACACATTAAGACCAGATGTGGATTTTGAGGAGGTGGGTTGCATTCCATGCCATGTTTTGGTGGGGAAATACAGGGTCTTAACTCCCCAGTTTGACTCGTGCACGCACGCCTCCCAGTGTGTGGTGTTTGTCTGTGTGTACAAGTCCATGCGTGTGTGTGGTGGGCTCGCGTGCTGCCGGACAGCAGGGGCAGCCCTCTCCTCGCGCTGGGGGAAGAGTTCACTAGTGAGCCGGAGGAGGGCTCAGTGCTGGCTCCTCCGGTTTAAGACCCTCCCAGAGTAGGCTCAGCCCCTATCAGTTTTTCCTCTCTCATGGAGTGGAGCCTCACTGCTACACTGGACCAAAGCCCCTCGCAGGAGTCGAGCAGGCTGGCTGACTCTCACCGTCCCACTCTGGAGAAGACGCCGTCTCAGGAGAGAAGCGTTTAGATGCGGAAGGTGGCCAGTTGTCGCTTTCAGGGTCGAGCTCTGTAGCTGGAGGGGGGGCCTTTGCTGTCGATGACATTCCCTTAACCAAACTGGACTGAAGAAGTGAGCCGGGTTCACTAGTGATCGTGTTGATGCACTGACACTGGAACCTTACTCCGACCAGAATGACTCTGCTGGGCTCCGAACACTCTGTACTGATTCGCAGCAAGTTTAGATCAGGTAAGCGGCTTGGTGGAAGGAGTTGGGGTAACATTAATCAATATAACATAAAAATCCTTCATATATGAGAAAGATTTTGACATAAACCATTTATTTATAAAAAGTCAGTTTGCTCTCAGGTATATTTCTTCGTGAAATATTGTTGTGGTTTGTTGACAGCCCTCAATTGTATTATTGAATGTTCCAATCTGTTTTAAGCTCTGAGCCCAAGGCACCTGTTCTTTGTGTACATGTGCAGTCTTGCGTCTTCTCCCGTTGCTCTGATTTGAGGAAGAGGTCACTTGGTGTGTCACTTGGTCTTCCAGTTCTTTATGTCATTCTTCTCTCCTGCTGTTTGTCTTCTCTCATCCCCACTTCCAGACCTCTCTCCAACTGAAAAGTCTGTGTTCTGTCCTCAGTTATACACGCAGATCCCTTCTTCAGACATGCACTGTATGGAAGTGAATGCCTTGTGAACAACACTGCCACCTCTCTGACACAAGCGTTACTGGTAATGGAGGCAGTGGTTCAGGCTTTAAGAGGGGGATTTGAAGGGGTTCTGTGTCCAAAGATGCTAAAGATGTGGCTAACAGCAAATGAAAGATAATGAGAAATTTTATAGCTAGTGGTCATGCCATGGGCTTCTTTGAAGCACAAAAGACAGAGACCGAAGACCAAAAAACTGAGCAACTTCTCTTTGCTTACAAAAAAGAATAGGGATTCTTTTTTTTCTCTTGGCAGACTAATCTGTTACGAGAAATTACAGGCAAAATTGAGCTTTTCCCTCCTGTTGTTTAGAGCAGCAGAATGGGGGAAATGACCCCAGAGCCCAGAGGAAGGGAAGATGTAACGCCTTGGGTCCTGAGAGTTCTATGGTCAGGAGTGTTTAAAAGGCTGCTTGTTTTGACCAGCACACATTAGCAGGCTAATACTCCACAGATGTGGGACTGTTTACACATACATATACACGTTTTGTTTCTGTAGGGGCGCTGGCCCAAGCTATTTGCCTCTGTGTGTGCGTGTAAATGTGTGTGTGTGTGTGTGTATGCATGTGTGTACGATAAAGCAAGGCTGATAGGGATCTTGTGGATGGATTTGAGACACAGAGGAACTTCATTAGTAGCTGAAGGGGATGGGAGGCTCACTCCCACCACAGGACAGAGATTATGTAACTGAAATACCAAGCATTCAGACAATTAAAGGTGAAAGCCTTTGACATTTCTTGGGGCAATAAAAGCAACCAAATAATTTGTTGCAGGAAAATCACCAACCCAGCCGCCGGAGACCACAGGCTTTGGGGATGTTTCGTTTTGGGATGTGGTTTTTGTCAGGTTAATATAGTACATTCCTCACTTTATCAGCCTTGCTGTCTGACTTTGTTCCTGTTTAGAGTCCGTGGTTTTTCTTCCCAAAAGATGCATATGAATACAGTAGTATCACTTCTATTACCGCCTCCAATTTCTGATGACCCCAACTGCCACTGTATGTGAGATCGGTTGCACTACTGCAGTTCCAGCCGACCCAGCTGGGCTGCATGGTTTTGTTTCAGTTCAAAGCTGAACCGGGCCAGGTAATCAGAGTCTGCAGAATGCTGATTACTTGGCTCAGGTGTGTCAGGAACTGGAACCCCCCAAAAATGCAATGGGTCCTGAAGAACGCGATTTAAAACTTCTGCACTAGGCTACATCTGCTTCGTGTGTTGGGTCACATGTGTGGTTTGACGTTCCGAGTTGTCTCCGATTAATTAGGCAGTAACAACTGTGGTAGGTCTTGATCTACACCCTTTTCTTCAAAAGAAAAAAGCAGTATAAACCAGCTGGTTCATGGAGGTTGTTTTCTGGTTTGATGCTGGTCAAGAGTTCAAAATGTAGCTTGTTGCTAAGTTGCTTTGGCAACAAAAAATCCTTATGAGCTTCATTTTGGACTAATTTAACCTGGCAATCACCTCAGACCGCCTCACTTGTCCCAGCCTATTGTTTTAACAGCAAGATTTTTATACCAAGCTAGACTTGGTCTGTAAATAAGATAGATTGACCCCCACAACTGCATCATTTATAAAGTGTCTCCTCTTGTGCCTTGCTTTAATCACCCAGTAAAAATGTACCCAATAAAAATGTAGTTTTGGTGGTCTATTGCTAGGACACACACCTATAAACCACCTGTAAACACATGTAGGGTTAAGGCACTACCACCATTTAAGTCCTGAGCAAGACATTTTACCCTAAGTTGTTCCTGGAAGTCTCTCCCTGTCATTAAGAAAAGGAAGGAGCTCTGGATATGAGCATCTGCTAAATGCCGTAAATATAAATATAAATGTTCTACAGCCATGATCATTCAACGAGAGCTCTGGCACCCAAGACTTTACAAGCAATCCTCATTAGATATGAACAGGAACAGCTGTGTCTGTCTGCAGTCAAGTGCGCCATTGCTGGTGTCATGAACTGTAAGTTCTGGCCTGGATGAGTCACCCACTACAGAAGCAGAAAGTTCATATGGATGCAAATATCTTGTGGCCATCTGCGTCATGTCAAGATTACTGCCTTATTGCTATTCGGTGTAACGGCATTTCACTTCAAAGTCTGGGTGCACATGTTTGTTCCTGTGCTCGTGCACCCTGATAACGACCATGATGTTCTGGTTCTGGGAAAGAAAAACACAATTTTTGAAATTCATGTAAGGGATTATTAAAAGCAACTCAGAGAACGGGCAGACAAGGCGAACAAACTGTAAAGTGGTGATTGGTCAGGTTGACGACATAAGGACAAGTTGTTTTTGCAAGTATATGCCCCGAAGACAACTGGTGCACCTATTTTAGGCCATTAAGTCAGCTCATCTGGTTCTTATTGCTGCGAGGGTTATTTGATCCAAAGTGTCTGCGAAGCTGTGATGGCTCTTATTGAGGGCAATTATCGAGGGCAATCTTGAGGTTTGGCATTCTTTATTGCCCCCCCACATGCATGGGTAAACAGCGTTCATGTTGCCAGGATCGAGCTCAGGCTCGCACTTTTAAGTGTTTTTCCAACTTGTTTAACAATTCACCTGTTGCTCGGCCTGGAACGTTCTGCTCGTGAGTGCTTTTCAGAAAAATGGCTGATTGATTACGAAAGGTGGAAGAAAGACAGTATGGTATGTACACTGGATCCTGATTGGTGCAGGTCAAACACCTTTGGTTTCTTTCCTTGGGCAGTTGAAATAAGTGGCTAAATTACCCACAGAACTACATCCAGGTAAAGTCAAGAGCCCAATCGGGACTGCTGCCAGGACCATTTGGGTGAGAGAGAAGTTCCACCCTGATGCCAAAAGTGAACCCTGTTCCTCTGTACCACCCACCTATTTACCTATTATCGCTCCACACCTCTGCGGTTGGTGCTGGATGCCCAGACACAGGTTTGCTCAAAGTGTTTGGTGAAGAGAAACAGATGTGCTGCATGGAGAGGGAGTAAAATCGCAAATACAGGTGAAGACAAAGTTTTCAGTGGAGTCTTTATACCTTGTACATCCTTGACAGTCAGAAGGTGAAAAACAAAGTAAAAATGTGGATGACAGACATTTTAAGACTTTTGAAGACTGACATTTTTAATTATTCAATTTGAAAACATGACTTTAAAGAATGGAACGGTGAGATTGGTAGTTTTTTTTCAATTCTGGCCACTACTACTAATACTACTACTACTAACATTATTAATATTATTATTATTATTAATATTATTATTAATAATAATAATAATAATTATTATTATTATTATTATTATTATTATTATTATTATTATTATTTATTCCTTTTATTTAAAGGTGCATATTTTGCTTATTTACTTTCTGCATATTTCTGACATAAGGTTTTAAAAAGATAAGTTTTGTTTTATTTACTTCTTAATTTACATATAAGCATGAAATGTTTAGAAATATATTATATATAATAAAATATAAATAAAAAAATATTTTAAAAAAATTAAATAAATAATATCCAAGCAAATGGTCTGGGTAGTAGTTCTAGTAGGTGGAATGGCGCTGGTGATGATGCTCAGGGTATTTGCTCTAAAGACCAGAGACATGCCACTGAAAACAAAGAGATCAACAGGCCCGCAAATATTTCTTAAAACAGGATGTAATTACCTTTTAAACAACTCTCCTGCAGTGTGTATCCTGGAGGGGGTCATAAATGTTGACTGATGCTGCGTCCGCGCTGGTTTGTGTACGTGTGCGATTCTGTTCTTCGTGAAGAAGACAGGGAAGTTGCGCCGCTATCTGTACATACCCACAGGGATGATGTTCCCCACAGACTGATTTATAGTTTGTTCTTATAATGAGTCACTTTCTTTCTTTCTCACTCTCTACCTCCTCGCCTCTCTATTCCTCTTGTTTAGTCCCCAGTTAAGGTTCCAGCAGAGACGAACACGAGAGCAGTTAGCAGACCAGGGCATCATGCCTCGTGAGTAACAACTCCCCTTTGTTTTTATTTTCATCACTTTTTTCCTACATGTCCACACCATCCTCAGTGAGTGCCATGTCTGAGATTCCGCTAAAAGAGTTCCACACATTTACAGTACATTAACACTGACGGTACTACAAAATGCCTTCTAGAATGATGTCCACCAAGGAGCCTGTTCTCCTACTTATAACCCGGATCAAAGAAAGGTTGTTCAAATCCAAGTTATTTCTACTAAACTGAGTAACTCGTTCCAACCCTGTCAAGAGTTCCAAATCAGTATCTACACAGTCAAGGGTACAGTATTGTGCAAAAGTAGTGAGTCATTCCATATTTTGCCTGATTCCATATTTTGCCTGAACTTATGAAGGAAGATATGTACATGGAAAAGTCACAGCAATGTTGCCAGGGTCAGAGCCACCCAGCCCAGCAGCAGTTGAAGTCTGTGTTCAAAGACTGGTTGCAAATGCAAATATACTCTCTCCTGGCTAAAAAATCAGCGCAAAGTGGTGCCCATCATCGCTTTATATCACTTTCCCTCATGCGTGTTCTTTATTGCTGGCTTGTAAGTGGGCAAAGCACACAGGCTGACCCCAGTGGGAATGTCTATGCTGAGAGGTGTTCTGGTCCGGGGTAGAGCCAAGTGTACTGCACCATGTACATGGATGAATACATTAAATTTTCAGCCCAATGCTATTAATCTACACATCAGTAAGCCAATGATGTAGGATCATGTGGTTGAAGCCAGTGCCTACTTTTGGATATTCTTTAAATAAACAGTAACATCATCAAAAGATAAAAAATATTCTACTAAATTAGCTATACAATCGTTTCTAAAAATGACTTCCCTTAGTATATCCATTATCTTAAAAACCATCATCCAGCAGTCTTGAAGGAGTTTTACAAGTGCTAGCAATTTTTCTACGTTTTGTTGAAACCTTCAGTAACATGGAGGTTCATTAAAAAATTCTTTCAGACCTGGAGAACAGTTTCTTTTTCATTGAGAATATTTCAACCAGGATATTCATTATTACCTGTGGAAATGGGATCTACAATAAGCTATTATCGATCCAATTTCTACAGTTTTACACAGTCACAATCTATTTAAAAAATAACCTCAATTTACCTACACATGCCTAAAGTGCTGTTATGGACACAGCTTGCCAACTCATTTTGGGTTGTGACTGAGTATATTCAGACACACTGACCACAATGTTGCCCTGAGTCTCTGTGCAGAAAGGCAGCAGCGTAAGATAACTAGCATAAGTGCACACAGGAAAGGAATCTAGAGGCCTGCCCAGTCCTATCAATCTCTGGGGGTCTGCCAAAGATAAAGGCTCCTAAAAACATGATTGGCCAGTCTGTGGCCCTTTAAAAAGAATTTTCAATTGCTGTTTATCTATTGATTACAGGCAAGAGGTGGACCAAGCCGGATATAGAGGTTTGTACGGATTGGGGCAGCTGCCATGCACAGGCGCCCAGTAGACCAAGTGTTTCCTAGCTTCAGAGCAGCATGGGTTTTAGTTCTAAAAGGATTTAAATTAACGGGTCTCAAAATAGATGTTTTAACTGGTTTTTCCGAGCTGGTTGGGAATTAAACTAGTTTGAAGCCTTCGGAATCTCAGCATAGCTGGTCCATTATCAGATTAAACATTATAGATTTGTTTGCGGCCAGTTTAAACAAGACTAGTTAGAGCTATTTTTAACTACACAAAGATAGATGTTGGATGTACTGGACTACGGTCAATAGCGCGATACACATAAACTCAACAGCATCATCTGATCAGTGTTCCATCTCCATATTTGCCTTTAGGAGCATCTACCGCATTTTTTCCAGGAGTGTTCCACATTTGCAAATCCACATCTCATTTTCCTAAAAGCTTTCTTTCAGGGTCCGTCATGTTTGCTTCATTTATGCAATGCTGCACACCATCAATGTCACAGAACTGATCCGAGTTTCCATACAACATCCATTGCCGCGCACCTTGCTCTTTAAATGGCCTTGTGAAGTGAGAATTATGCAATCTATTACATTCTTTTATGGATGGAATATTTTAGCCTTAGCTCCGTTGTCTTCTGGGAGGAGGACGGCCAGCAGAGTGTGTATGTTTCCCCAGGAACATCTGGTGTTTATTAGACACTCAAATGTAGCAGCCAGGCCTCTCGGGGCCACTTTGGCGTGTGGCCGGGGAGGAGCCGGCACGGACACTCATTTTAGGATTGTTCACAAACTGCTATTTCACTCCGTCTTTTACTACTGACTGGCACTGTGTTAAGTTCCCCTGGAATGTGTCATTTGAATGCATTCTTAGTGAACGATGAAAGGTTTCTATTTCACCCCTCCCCAGGGATGAATTAAACTAATAAAAAATACCTTCTGTAAATTCCCCAGCATGTATTTCTTGGAGCAGCTAGGCTGGCAACACATCAAAAGTAAAAGTTTACATTAAAATGTAAAAAAAATATATGGTCATGTTTTAATCTGCGTCAACATACTGAACTGTAAAGATTTAATAATTTTCTTGTTTTGTTTTTTTTTTTATTTATTTCATTTTTTACTCATGGTATTTACTAAGGAGTTGGGAAAGAGAAGCTGCTTCAGGATTAGCACCAACTGAGAAGTCCTTCAAAATTAATCAAAAATGCAAAATTAAGATAAAACAAATTATAGTTCAGGTCTGAAAATATTAATTTGACCACCACAGCAAGATTAAAACAATTCAATATTAGTATTTAATGGCTTTTATAGTCACCTTAAATTGCTTGGTGCAAAAAAGACAAGTGATCCGGATGATGTCCCATCCCTCAAAAGTGTCTTTTAATCTTATCAAAATCATTAGCGCTACTTAATCAACTAAAGGCCCAGAAATAGGTTCGAACACTTCACACTTATCAGTGCTGAGGATGTCCATTAGTTACAACTGGTGGGAAACAGCATGTTCACACTGGCTCTTTGTGTAAGCCAAAAAATCAGTATTAGTAGTAGCAATCCATCCTGAAGGATGATGGCGGTTTCTTCCACTGGGGATCAAGGGTCAAGCATTAGGGTGCTCATGAGTTGTCAGGCACATTGCGTTCCACGGAATCGGCAGTTGGTGTGGGAGGGGCTGCAGCTCTGTTGTGCCGTTTTATGTGCTTACAAAAGTAAAGACTCCGGTCTAGCTCGAGTGTTCTTTTCCTTTTCAAAGTCAAAGTCAGCTTTATATACAAAGTAGCTATATATATATATAAAATATTAAATATACACTTTAAACTAGAAATGGAATATAAAATATAAAGAGCACGAGAGGGATTTTACAGCACGAGAGGGAATTACCCTCAATGTCACGGCTCCTGCAGAGGACTAGGAAATCTCAGCACCACTTTAGGGTCATGGCAAATCAGATCTCAAACTCATGTCTCATTTTCGCAATTTGGCATAGTTCTTAGAAAGATGTCAGGGGTCAGCAAACATTCAGAGGGAATGTTGGAAGTTAGAATGCCTGGAAGCTAGATTGAAATGGCCTTTCAGCCTGGTCTCCTGCTGTTTGCCCATGCAATTCATGTTGGACTCCTGATATAGATCGAACCTCTTCCTGTACTGGAACCAACAGGCGCCACCCCTGACTGAAAGTGTCATGCCAGACTGATTAAAAATTACATACCAAAATTTTGAGCTGACTGTGATGGTATAGTGGTTGCAAATATGGGTGGAGGCCTCAGTAAACCATATTTAAATCCTGGTCATTGGCAGAATTTTGACCATTTTTGTTCTAGTTGTAGTTGAGTACTACAGTTCTGGAGTGCCAAACCAGTGTCTGAAAAGGTGTGCCAGGTGTTTACATGAACATGTATACATGGCCTCAAAACAGCTATTGATTTCATTGTATTGGAAGTTGGGATGCATTTCTAGAGGAAACATTACCTGAAATGACTCAAGCAAGATCTCCTCAACAGCACCAATACATGACCAAATAAGTGCTGCACTACCTTTTCAATATGGCAATCAGGCAAACAACTTAATCAAGGCAGTAATTCAACGCAGCGCGCAATCAGCCTGGAGAGCGCCAGAGTAGGTGCTGCCAAAGCTTATTTATGTAGGATTTATTGACAAGTGTGCAGACAGTCTCACTGATAGGAATGTATCATTTATTTAGCTTCCTTTCATTTGTTTTTCCAGCCCTGAAGAGTCCGGCCGCATTCCACGAACAGAGGAAAAGTCTCGAGCGATCCAAGGTCAGAGCCATATGCAGCGTTTCGTTTCTAAAAAGGCATCAAAGGCAAACATGGCACCTGCCCCGGCACAAAGGAGCAGTGAAAAGTGTGGAGATGTTGTTTGGATAATGGCTGTGGATATTCATAATACTATCTGATCCCCTTTCACAAATAAAATGACAAATGTATTTTTTAATCAATTTGATTAAGTACACCTGATACATTTGTTGACTCTGCCATAGCCCCGTTGTGCTGACTAACTTTGTGTGTTGCAGACTGGAGATTATTTGAAGCATAAAATCAGAAGTAGACCGGAGAAGTCAGAACTCATTAACATGCGTATTCTACAAGGTAAGATATCGAGTGCTTACCAAACATCCGAAAAGGTCACCAGATGCACTCAGCAATTAGTTCATACAAATGACATCACTTTGGCCGCACGTTCCGCCACTGTGTCTCATTCCCTGGCGCAAATCTGTAGTAGGTTTTAAAGTTTGGTTTGACATCAGAGGCGAAGTTTCCTTCGGCCACTAGAAAATTATAGTCATACGCAAAACAAACTGCATGTTTTTGGCAGCGCTCAGCGCGGCAGCACTGTTTACACCAGGCACATTTTGACACCTCGGTGCAAGCTCGGTTCGATCGGAACGGAGCGATGAGCCCCTTGGGTGTGGCCACAACTTGGATGTGTAGGCAATAACTGTTTACTCTGGGAACGGCTCCGCCGCAACATCGCATGTGTGCGCGAGCTGAGGCCCGCGGCGCTGGATTAATAGTGCTTATTATTGCTGTGTTTATCACAGACTCAGCCAGCGAGGGCTCCGCTCAAGACTCACAGTCCAAGCTGAAACGCGCCAGGCTTGCCGACGACCTTAACGAGAAAATCGCCCTCAGACCGGGTCCTCTAGAGCTGGTGGAGAAGAACATCATTCCAGTTGATTCAACGGTTAAAGAGGCTGCTCTGAAAGGTAGCTCTGCTCTGCAAGTTTGCCGACACAATCAAAGCCAAAGCAAACCACAGCAATGTTATCCAGAGCAACTTACATTTCCTAATTACCAGAAAAGGCTCCCTGGAGTAAACTTGGGGTCCATGTTCATGGGCTCCTGGGATTCAAAGCCACAATCTTATAGTCACCAATAGAGAATTTGACTGAGCCACCAGCAGCAGCTGTGCTTAAAAATGACTTTCATATCATATCAGTAACAGAATAATTATTTCATTAGTTTTTTCACCAAGTATGTTCTCCTATATAAGGAATTAGCCTTAAACAGATAGGATAAAAAGATTTTTAAAATATACAAGATATAAATAAAAAAAAATAGAATAGAGAAATATGGATCTGACAGTGTACAACTGAAAAAGTCATTTAAAGTCTTGGGAAAAAAAGTCGACATGAATGAAGTCTCATCTCATCTGTTCACATGCCTTGAAGACCCCTCTCTGCAATGTTTAGCGAGATTCCTCACAATCCTCCCAACCTTTGCCTCAACAAACACATTGATTTAAGAGGCCATTGGCTTTTGCTCATGGGCATTAGCTCGCGGCGTGTTTACTATGCCGCCGAACTGCTTCGACTGACGTCGCTTTAGATCCCGCTGTTGGCCAGTGTTTTTGGACATGCTTTGAAAGTAAACACTCTTGTTTTTTCCCCCTGGAGTCGTCTGTAAATGCATTGCATAAAGCAACCGTGAGGCCGAGGACGTAAGTTTACATTACCTCTGCTGGAAGAGGAGCGTGTTTTATGGAGACAAACAGCAGCTGTATTTGGAGCCGCCCTTGTCTCTGGAGATCAAATGAATGTCGCCCCTCGCTGCTCTGTTTTGACTGCTCATGATTTATGCGGCTCCAGCAAGCCACCTACAAAGGTGTCTGAGGGGACTGAGAAAAGGGGAGGGAAGGGGCGCTCCGCAGCTGTCCTCTGTCCTGGGAGACCCCCTTCCCATAGCGCTCCCATGACCTGCTCTCTGGGTTTGATTATTAGACCTGAGGACTTTTAAATAAGCAAAGGGCTCAGGGATTTTACAACTCGCTTTGAAGAGGAATCGCAAGCTTCCCGTTATCTGAAAAGGGTTCGGTATCTGTATATATACCCTGTGCATAAATGCGTATTTGTGTAATTTTTGTAGTAACAAATTTTATCTCTGTATTTCTTTCCTCTGAGGATTTGTAACACTATCAAGCAGATCAGGATGGGATGACCTAAGAGGACAAAAGTAGATTGGGAGGGTCAGGTGTCTGGGGCCTTGTTACAGTGTCCAGGCTTTTCCAATGACAACAGGTGGATGAGGAAGGGGAAAAAAATGATGCAGTCCTGGCCATTGCTGGGTCCGGGCCCAGTGCTGGGGCGTTAGGAGGAGGGTGGAAATGGCGTTGTGCTGCATGTGCCGTGCCCGGCACCCTGACAGGCTGGAGTGTCTGTCGTGATTGAAACCAGGGACCGTGCTCTTGGCAGGTCACATGCTCTGATACTGAAAGAGTCACACATGCGTCTACATACACACACACACACTATTCATTCTCCCTCAGCGTGCTCAAACAAATTACACACTGTCCCTCTCATGACCCCTCGTCTGACCTCTGCTGATAGGGCAGTATCCCCCGCCTGCTCAGTTTTATCAGGGCTCCCTTTAGGATAAAGTGGCCCTGTCAGTCTTCCCAGTCCCTTCCAAATCACGACACCACAAAGTCCTTCAGCTAGGTGAAAGTGACAAACGAACAGCGTGGTCTGGCAAAGTCTTCAGCACAAATGCCAGGGACAGCAGTATTTCTGGCACAGATGCACACAAACACACTGCATTCCCTATGTACGAGTATGCACTGTCAGAAATGGATGTGTGTGTGACTGTGGAGACAGTTCCTCAAATATTTACACAGACGCCCTGCAACTCTGCTTAGCTCTCCAACAAGTGAAGATGTTAATCAGCTTTGTTGTATATCAGTTAGAACCTTTGTCTGAAAGTAGTTTTTTCTTTGCTTTGTTGTGTATTTGACTCAGTCTGCAGACTTAGCTTCATGCTTACAAGTGTTTTTGGTGTCTACACAGTTTTTCCCTTTTCTTTATCTCTCTAGTGAATCATGGGAAGTTTCCCAAGCAGGATGACACATTTGCATTTGAAGAGGACAGCAGCAGTGAGAGCCTGTCCCCAGAGCAGCCCCTCAGTGATGAGTCCCAGAGCTCGGCTGGACCTTTAGCAGAATCCAAGGCCAGCAGCATTCCATCACCTCCACTGAACAGTCCTGCACAGGTGACAAGCTATACCCCATTACTGAACAACAAACTCCTGATTAAATCTCACTGACTGATCCCATCATTTCTGCAGTGTGAGTCAAAGGCGCAAGGAAAGCAGTATTTATTAGACAATTCACACACTTTTCTACGTCCAAGTTGGACCCCGTCAAAAGAAAAGCTTTGGGAGAAAATTTTGCAGCTTTGGTTAGTCTGCTCCCTGTGTTCATGACGTGAACTGCAGCATTCTGCTTAGTCTCCTGAGAAACCGTTGCCTGTATTTGACAGGTCCTTGGCTTTTGGCCCAACCTGTATGCCAGTGTAATTCTTACAAAGTGCAAAGGATATAAATGCCTTTGTATTTTTTCCAGTATGGCCCAAGGCACTGTAAGTTGCCTATTCTCAGACTCCAGACCTTAAAAACAACTGTCTCTGCCGATGAGAGATCTGGCAATAACCCATTACATGTTCACTGTGTGTGTATACATATATATATATATAATTGTTAGTTTTTTTAGTATGTTTTTTTTATTTCTTCCAAACAATTAGGGTCCACAAAGCAAAGAAAATGCGAATATAAATCAAGAAGAAAGTGTACCTTTGGCAAACAGCCAGGCAGCTCCACCCATTCCAGTCCCTGCAATAATCAAGGTAAGAGCTTTTTTCCAAATATAGTATCCAAATGGGCAGCAATAAAGATATTTGGTGGAAACTTGGAGGAATGAAAGCCATTCACAATAACCAGGACAATGATGGCGTTTGGCTTTACTTTAGCAAGGTGGTGCCAAACATACATTGCTAATGGTTAAGATAATCTTTGTACCCAGACATTTCTGAGAAACTCAGACCTAACGTGAGAGTTCTTTTAATTACTGCATGTTCTTGCTTTGCTTCCCCAAACTCTGAACCAGTCCAAAACATCAGACAAGAACCGCCACAAGAAGCCCAAAGACATCAAGCCAAAGGTGAAGAAGCTGAAGTATCATCAGTACATCCCGCCAGACCAGAAGGCAGAGAAGTCTCCTCCTCCAATGGACTCAGCTTACGCTCGCCTGTTACAGCAACAGCAGCTATTTTTGCAGCTACAGATCCTCAGTCAGCAGAAACACCAACAGCAGAGCCACTCACACCAGCCCCAGTGCCCACAGAGCCAGAGCTTCAGCTATCAGACCCTGCACCAGCATCCCCCATCAAAGTGAGTTTCTACCTAATTTACTCATTAATACAGTCACAATAAACCACTGTACTTTGTTCATTATCCAGTCCTGGAAAAGAGACAGTGGTGTGAAAAAGTGTTTGCCCCCTTCCTGATGTCTCATTTTTTTCCATGCTTGTCACACTTAAATGTGTCAGATCGTCAAACAAATAAAAATATTAGTCAAAGACAACACAAGTAAACACAAAATGCGATTTTTAAGTGAAGTATTTTATTATTAAGGGAGAAAAAAAATCCAAACCTACATGGCCCTGTGTGACAAAGTCATTGCCTCCCCTGTTAAAACATGACTTAACAGTGGTTCATCACACCTGAGTTCAATATCTCTGGCCACACCCAGGCCTGATTACTGCCACACCTGTTCTCAATCAAGAAATCATTTAAATAAGACCTGCCTGACAAAGTGAAGTAGACCAAGAGATCCTCAAGAGCTAGACATCATGCCGAGATCCAAAGAAATTCAGGAACAAATGAGAAAGAAAGTAATTGAGATCTGTCAGTCTGGAAAAGGTTATAAAGCCATTTCTAAAGCTTTGGGACTCCAGCGAACCACAGTTAGAGCCATTATCCACAAATGGCGAAAACATGGAACAGTGGTGAACCTTCCCAGGAGTGGCCGGCCGACCAAAATGACCCCAAGAGCGCAGCGACGACTCATCAGGAGGTCACAAAAGACCCCACAACAACATCCAAAGGACTTCAGGCCTCACTTGCGTCAGTTAATGTCATTGTTCATGACTCCACCATAAGAAAGAGACGGTGCAAAAATGGCCTGCATGGCAGAGTGCCAAGACGAAAACCACTGCTGAGTAAAAAGAGCATTAAGGCTCGTCTCAATTTTGCCAGAAAACATCTTGATGATCCCCAAGACTTTTGGGAAAATACTGTGTGGACTGATGAGACAAAAGTTTAACTTTTTGGAAGGTGTGTGTCCCATTACATGTGGTGTAGAAGTAACACCGCATTTCAGAAAAAGAACATCATACCAACAGTAAAATATGGTGGTGGTAGTGTGATGGTCTGGGGCTGTTTTGCTGTGATAAATGGAACCATGAATTCTGCTGTCTACCAAAAACTCCTGAAGGAGAATGTCCGGCCATCTGTTCTTGACCTCGAGCTGAAACGGACTTGGGTTCTGCAGCAGGACAATGATCCAAAATACACCAGCAAGGCCACCTCTGATTGGCAGAAAAACAAAATGAAGACTGGGGTGGCCTAGTCAAAGTTCTGACCTGAATCCTATTGAGATGCTGTGGCATGACCTTAAAAAGGTGGTTCATGCGCAGAAACCCTCCAATGTGGCTGAACTACAACAATTCTGCAAAGATGAGTGGGCCAAAATTCCACTGCGATGTAAAAGACTCACTGCAAGTTATTGCAAATGCTTGATTGCAGTTGTTGCTACTAAGGGTGGCCCAACCAGTTATTAGGTTTAGGGGGCAATCGCTTTGTCACACAGGGCCATGTACGTTTGGATGTTTTTTTGTCCCTTAATAATAAAATCCTTCACCTAAAAAACACATTTTGTGTTTACTTGTGTTGTCTTTGACTAATATTTCAATTTGTTTGATGATCTGACACATGGAAAAAAAAAGAGAAATCAGGAAGGGGGCAAACACTTTTTCACACCACTGTATATACCTGAGAGCTCACGTTTACACCACATTTTGATAGATAGCTGTAGAGAGCTCATTTTGTATCTTTGTGCATTAGGCAAACAAGTGAACAACATACAAGCTGCAGTTCAAGTGCTGCTAACAGTACAGCAAACAGCAGTGCCTCATCTCCTGTGAAGACCACATACTGCAGCTCATCCAGTGTCACTCCCATTCGACCAGGGCCTCTGCCTGCCAACCTTGATGACTTGAAAGTATGTATTGCACCAATTAACAAATCTTTTTAGCATTTGCAGTACAGTGCAGTGCATTACATGGTTAACTTGGTGGGTATTATTGTCCAACAGGTGTCTGAGCTTCGTCAACAGCTAAGAATACGAGGTCTACCAGTGTCTGGCACTAAGACAACTCTCATAGAGAGGTTGAGGCCCTATAAAGATCCCAATTGCAGTTCTCCCTCTAATTCTGGAGATATCACCAATGTGACTTTTCCAGTGACACCCACTGGCTCGCTCTCATCGTACCAGTCTCCCAGTTCCTCCAGTGCCATGTCTCATGCAGGTGGCTACTACCCCTTCTGTAGCACCAGCTCCACTCCGCCCATCTCCCCCGCCTCGTCAGAGCTGTCTGTCAGTGGCTCTCTCCCTGACAGCTTCAGTGATGTCACCATGTCGTCTCCACAATTCGGGCTACAACCTTCCCCAGCTCAGCTGAGCACAGAAGAGGCCCAGGGCCTGGCTGGTGGCATCAGTGGGAACTGCCTCCATGGGGATGCTACTGCAGGCCTGGATGAAGAAAAGGACAAGATGCTGGTGGAGAAGCAGAAGGTGATTGAAGAGCTGACATGGAAGTTGCACCAGGAGCAGCGCCAGGTGGAGGAGCTACGCATGCAGCTGCATGAGAGGCAGCGTGCCCACAGTTTGCAGGAGCCCCAGGGTGCTACTCAAGCAGGAGGAGCCCCATCTCAGCGCTCAATGCACCTACATCCCCCAAACCAAATGCAGCATTTCTTTGGTGTGTCAGTCAAGCAGGAGCATGTGACCTCCAGCTGTCCGCTGTCCTCCAAGCAGCTAAAGAATGGGCCCCCAAACAGCTGCATGGATAGTATGGGTCACTGTGGTCTGAGTGGAGGCCTAAGGAATCTGGAGGCATCTTCGAGGAGCCCTACTGGTCTGTCAGCTTACCTGAGCCCTCAGTGCTCACCCCAAGACTCTCCAGTCACCAAGAGCTCCAGCAGCCCACAGCCAAACAGCCTGCCATCTTCTCCCAGTCACCAATACCTGCTCTCACCTCCACTGGGCAGAGATAGCTGCTCTCACCCGTTGCCTCACAATGGAGCCAGACAACACTCTATGCAGGTACAGAACTTAATGTGAAGAATTTTTTGAAACACAATGTCAGTTTAAATAAAGACAACTAATATAAAGAACTGTGTGGAATCTTAAGTTCCAACCAGAAGCTAACAAAATGTCTTTCTTCCAGCTGCATCAGAAAAACATAGGTCAGTCAGTAAACTGTTCCTATGCACCTGACCAAAGAAGCATGCAGTCCATGTTCCCAAGCAGTGCCGAGAATAACCTAAACCCCAGAAGGTCTTCTAAGGCCAAGAGCCCAAACATGCAGCAAAAGGTTGGTGGGGAGATGCGATTAGTCCCAATCATCTCACCTTCTTAATGTTATTCATGCACAAAATCTCACTGGAGGAACTCACACAGAGTAGATAGCCTTTTTATTCTTGTGATGCTCTCTTTGAAGCCAGGTTGCAAACTCCTCACATTTGGTTTATTCATCTCTTGTTTACACACCAGTTATTCTTAACAGTTTGTAAAAAGTATCTGTAACCATTCCAAGTGAAATCACTAATCACGTGCCTTCAGAATTCACTGAACTGCATCAACATAAGCAGTCACAAGTCTCTCAAAAGGCATAATCATGGTCATGTGTAAAACCACATGCCACAATGTATGGGGGAGCTCACAACCTGCAAACCAAGTCATCATTGGGATATTATTCCAGGCCAGGTAGCCAGAAAAGATCAGCTCATCCTTTTTCTCTTCACATGGCTAAACACTGACACAGTGCCTGCCACACACAAACGTGACCCCCTGCAACCACTTCTCAGACCTTCTCAGCTTTTCTCTGGTCCACCTTCCTCGTCATAACGTCTCACCATATCTCCTCATATAGATGCCAATATTACATTCTCCCAGGCACGTTGGCCAAACGTGTGCCACCTCCACCACTGCCTTCTGTAGCTCAGGCTCTTCTGCATCTGCCATTAAACAGCCCCCATGTTATGAGGATGCAGTGAAGCAGGTAAAGGAGTCCCCATAAGAGGCAGTATGCCCTACACCTTTCTCCACTGCTTCATCTTCTAGCTTTCACAACTGCACCCACATAAACACATGCACACTCTTCTCTGCCATTGTGCACTTGTCATGCACTCCCTGCGCTCTCACTGCTCTGCATGACCAGCCCCCTATGACATGGCCAGTTATAGAGAGCTTCCTGGCTGTTGTGATAAATTTGGCGAAAAATCCAACTGACACCCAATTGAAACTGCACTCCATTTCTCATACATCCTTCTTAGACATCCAGTTTTCATCCTTTCCGAGAAATGAGGGGAATGTGTGCTTTCTGGTTTTGAAAAGGAACTTGCCAATAGAGTACATTTCCGGGCTCAACGGATAGCCTTCAAAGATAAGATCTGTTTAGTGGGCTTGATGGGTGTTTAGTATGTTTGGCAATCAAAACCAGAAAGTAAGCATTCTGTCTTCTTTAGTCAATGCTGTTAATACTGTGGGGTAAACTGACTTGCGTTGTAAAGAAACTTGCTTATCTTGCAGTGGTTGCAATGCATAAACTGTCCACGGAGGACAAACAAGATGTGCTGCATTTGACACTTACTGCGGCCAAGCATAATCTTTTATTTCCCACTGAGGCAGTGACGCTTGGCCAGATGGCTATCAACACGGCTGAATTATTAATCTGACATCACTTCTTACCTACTCTTGTTGCAGCAGATGACACGAAGCCAGCAAATGGACGAACTTCTGGATGTACTTTTTGAGAGTGGAGGTGAGCATGCTAATCTCTCTAGGAAAAAATTAAGTAATTATTAAGAATAAGTCCTCTTAAAGGGCAAAGTTGCACTGTTACATTTGCAAAAATCACATGATGTGCAGTGACCTAACCCCTAAGTGTGAACTATGTTTTACTGTCTGTGATGTCCTTCCTTTCCCTCCCTTTCCCCCAACCCACCCTAAGAAATGCCTGCTAACGCCAAAGAAGAGAGGTCCCCTGTAACCAAAGTTGTGCCTCACCTTACAGTTTCACCCAGCAGCGCCGGAGCCACAAGCGTGCCTAAGTTCTCCAGACACTACAGCCACATGTCATCTTCTCAGATGCCCTACGATCACACCGCAGCACATGGAGACTGCCACCTGGAGGTACTGTTTAGCAGCCCCACGAGCCGACAGGGTGACATCGTCCTGTTGAAGATGAGTGGAGAGGAGAGCCGGCAAGAAGAGGGGGGCGAAAGCTTTCCGGGGCATCATCATGACGATAAGTTGCTAAACCAACGTGACATGATGGACACGCCTTTATCGCCCATGGCCACCAAAGTTTTCCTTGCATCCGGCGGTGATGGCCAAGGTCTTGGCATGACGTTTACAGAGTCTCCATGGGAAACCATGGAGTGGCTGGACCTAACGCCGCCCAGTTCGGCAACGGCATTTAACAACGGTATGGCCCCGACTGTACCCAGCATTTTCAACACAGAGTTCCTGGACGTGACAGACATCAACTTGAACTCTGCCATGGACCTGCACCTCGAGCACTGGTGAAGTCGATCTGACACTTCCACTATGCAATAAGCCCTGCGAAAGTTCCCGTTCCACAGGAATGCCAAGCACCTCGTATGTTAGTATCTCAATATTATGTGCTTTTTCTGAAAGTTCACTGCTTCAACAAGCGCACAACCAGCAGCACAGCAATGTAAAGGCCCCACTCATTCCAAAGACAAGTCTACCAAACACCAATGTTGCCTCGGTGAAAAACAATATTACTAGTGTTGAACTTGGACTGTAGTGTTTAGTCGGGCATGACGGTTCATCAAAACTTGAAAATGCTTCGGACTCCATGTTCTAGAAAAGAATGTTGTAATTACTGGAAAGGGGTGCAAGGGGTGGAACTACAAACCAAATTGCATTTAAACATCTATACCAAATTCAGCAACATACTTTTTTTTGTAAATATTCCACATTACTGGTACAAAAGTTATTATTTTCTGCACATTCTTGGTGTGGGGAAACACTTCTGAAGTGCTCACGTAAATCAAATTATCACCACATGTATTCTAATGTGCTATTGTAAATATACATAAATGCCCACACTGCACCTTCAGTAGCCTAGTACATTATCACATTTTTGCTTTGCATAGACTTTTGGAAAGCATGTTATTGCCTCTATTCATTTATTTGAATGTTTTTCCCCATTTTATCACTTTAACTTATTTAGATGGCTGAGCTTCTTACATTGTTCAACTTTTTTATTACTGTTATTGCAACAGGAGAGCTTTCTTAGTTTTATGCCCAGAAATTCAATACAGATTCACCAGTACGTGCCATTTTTAACTATCACTGGAGCATTGAAATTCAGAAACCCTAACCATTTTCTACATTATTCGGTGATCATAAAAGTGATTAGCCTGCATTGTCATGTTTTATACATGACTTGAACGTCTTTTGTAAAACTCTACGTTTACATTTAGGTCACAGCTCACCATCTAGTTTGGTTTATATATATATATATACAGTACATAACTATTGACTTGGGACTCAGTTGGTGGAAGACCTCACTTCTCAAATGTATTTATTTGGGCGTCTTCATGAATTTATTTATACATAAAATATTTATGGGACATTCCTTCATTTAGGAATTAGACTCAGAAGATGCAATTCCCATATTAATCATCCCAAAAAGCGCAGGGTCAAGTTTTAACCCAACTCAACGTTTAACAACTTTTCTCTTACAACAATGTGCAAAAATTACAGATAAGCAATCTACACTTGCAAATCCTAAAGATAACTAGTTTCCACATAAATGTACAAATATTGTTTCTAAACGTTTAATAGATACAGTAAAGTTGACTTGGTGAAGCAGAATGTTACATTAAAAAGAAACTAAAAATACTTTGCAAAATATTTTTGGTGTTATTTCCTCAGAAAAGCTAGCGATCCCCCAATTTTAGCAGCACTTGTGCAGAGTGAGACGTAATCTACTGTGTTGTGTTTTACTGTGAGGACAGACATCCACAGTGGGGCTGTTGATCCAATAATACGTGGCAGGTGTGAGACATTTTCTCTTTAGAACCCAGCAGTATTTTCTGTGCTAAAAGAGCGTCCTGTGTAAATTGTCTCATGTCACTGAGCATTTAAAGGAAACAAAAAATACTACTTTAAATAGTAATACATTAATACATTTTAAACTGTGAACAGATTTTTAAAGAATATTTGTGTACTCTTAGACATTTGAGTGGTTTGGCATATTTTGAAGGTGAACCTAAGCCACAAGTGATCTCATCAGTGATCACACTTTTCATTCCATTTTACCCTCAAAGTGCCCCTTTTGTGCTGATATCTGCCACTTAATTTACATTACTAAATAAGCTAAGAAGAGCCGTGCAGTTTGAAAGAATAAAAATAACAAACGAAGTTGCACAAAAATAGCAAACTGAGAAATATAGAACCAAATCCTCTTAATATATTGCAGAAAATGTGAAGAAATCTGATTCTATTTTTCTCGGTCTGTTTATCACGTTGTCCCCAAAACATTATATACAATAATAACAGCATTAATGAAATGAAGTCTTGCAAATGTGTAGGATGTTAAAATGCAATATTTTCTTACAACTTTTTTAATACATTCATTTCTTGCGACATTTTAGTCAGAGAATGTAGGTACTGCACTGGTTTTGGACTTGTGTCCATCCAATTTGGTCCTGATATTTTGATGTACTTTTTGACCATTTTAAGAATGTATTTTTTGTACTTCTTATATGTAGTTATTTTTTAAAACATGCATATATGCCAGTAAAAAGAACGCGAAGATTCCCAACTGAGGTCCTTCAGCCTTATTTTACTGACTGTTAATGTAATGCTGGTGTGTCATTACTCCTCCTAGTAGATGAGGTGACCGAGAAAGAAATCCAGCAGCAGTGTACACCAGTTCAGTACGTACGATCGCTATTAAAAAGGTGTTCATGTTCTTTTTTTGTGTATTTGTTTGTTCTCCTAAGGGGGAAACTATATATAGATCATGACAAAAAGCTTTTGTCCTGCTTGGCCACTGAACAGCTTTACAATGTAAACCGTCTCAGTATGTCTCCACCACTGTACTACTCTTAACAGTCTTCAATAAACACAAATTTCATTTTCAAACCTGAATTTTCCTGACGTTCATTGCTGGGAAATAAAAAAAGTGTTTAAAGTTAAAATTTAAAAATGACTCATTTAATATGTAGCTTTAAATGAACAACGCTGCACTTTCAAATAAGCGACCCAAAGACTGGTAGAGGCTAATTAATTGTATTTATTTATCTAGCATTTTAGCCCATTTGTATTTTCAGACCTTACAGAAAAAAGGACAAAAAAAAAAAAAAAAGATCACAGTCACATCCTAACCTTATCACAACTGACCTGCAGGCAGATACGTAGATTTTCATCATTACTATGTGAACACTATGATTCAATGAATATCTTTAAATAGGTGAAGTGAATAAGACAAACAGCCCGAACCCATCAGAGGCTAATAGCTCGAAAAAACAAAAATAAAACCCGACGTAAGGCGAAATCCCTGCAGATCTTCTTACAACTTTTACAGAGCTCTGCGTTCACAACGTACACTTCAAATATTTTCACAGTGTGAACATAGTGAACATATTTCCCCCTGCCTCTCTTTTTATAGTTATTACAAACAGAATAACCCACATCACCTATATGTTCTTTTCTAATATTAAATATTCTAGTAATCTGCCATTTTGTACACATCTTATGACTGCTTTAATAATGGGAATAGATTTAGCCCCTTCAAATGGAAAAAAAGGAGACTTTTTAATCCCGTAATATCTCTTATTCAGACTGAATATTTTCACACGTCCATTTGGAAGTGTTTTTTTTTTTTTTATTTCAGCGCTACCTGATGGTTTACTATAATTTGTCCTATCCAATCAGTTATTAACACACTGCTTTGGCCAATTCTTTTAAGTCGAGGTGTAACCTACGAGAGTGGACATTCCGTACACAAGAAAAGAAACAAAAACAAATGCCATGCCTTGCTTTGTGGATAACATACCAGTCTCGGGAGAAGAGGCAAGATTCGACGCAGCAGCATTTGCTCTGCACCGGAAGAGAGGTTTTTTTTTTTTGTTTGTTTTTTTTGCAAGATGAGTCTGTGTATCGCGGGCGACTAGAATTTTAGACACATTTACAATCATGTCGAGGTTTCCTGCAGGTGCCGTCTAAGCTAAAAGTTGCAGTGAATACGATTTGGTGAGGTGAAATTGCATATTCAGAAAATAAAGCTACTTTAAAAGGATACGATTTCTTTTAAATCTAGACTCTCAACCTAACCGACCGAGCTCGGAGTTCGGTGGCACGGTTCTGGCCCCTCGACTTAGCCACGTCTATTGTTTCGGGACTCCAGACACCTTAAACAAGAGCCGGACGGACAAGTGGCAAGGAGCAAAAGGTCTAAATGAAATGATCCGACCATCCTTTTTAAGAGATTCTTTGACAACGAGCAATACTTCTGCATAACTCACTCATTTCGCAAAGAGAGACCACAGCTAGCGTGTGATTCGCCTGTACACATACTGACCTAAAATGACACGTTCTGATTACAGAAGTGATACAGAAATGTGGGAGAAAACGGCAGTCGTCTTTTTTTCACCCCCAACCCCATCGGAGCATCAGCGTGACTTTTGGTAACTTAAGTACTGTTATATTACTTTCAAGTAAATATTTACATTAAGGGATTTTTTTTGACTTTCTGTTTTGCGTGTGAAGACCAACTCTGCTTAGAGTTCAAGCCATAGTTTTGGAAAAGGAGCTCGGCTAAAAATTGAGGTGTGTCGTTAACCTAAAATAAATACGATGCACCGGATTAAAATAATTGTCCCGATCCGAACGGAACAGACTGTTTATAAATTTTGCACGACGTCGCACTAATCCTTTGACTACGAAAAGCCGATCCTTATTGCACACAACTGTTTTGGGATTGTGAGTGTCACTTGTTTAAAGCAGTGGAGCCGTGAGACTGAACGATGGCGCGTGTCAGAGGGCATTGGCGTGGCGTTCGGGACGTGGCAGCGCCGTCAGTCGACGTACATCGGCGAGCTGGGGGAGGCCGGGATCTCGTCCAGAATCTTACACACGTAACTGGCAACATCCACCACTCGCTCCTCGTACATCAGGATGAAGGGGTGCTTCTGCGCAACGAGAGCAATTTTTCACAATAACAGTAAGGTAGAGAAAACAGAGAGTAGAGTTCTAAAACGCTGGAACAAACTAGGCAGAATATATTTACCAGTAACATTTTGGAGAAACGGGCATATATTTAACCTTTAACAGTCTAACAGTAATGTAACAGTTAACGTTAAGCACATTACATTATGAAAAATGGATTTCAAATACTAAAAAAATATTAAGGAAATAAATTTATGAGAAAATGAAAGACATTTTTTACCAGGAAATTCAACTTTATATATTTTCAGAAAGGTATATTTTCATACATGACTTTATGAGAAAGAAGCAGACAATATTTCACATTTTAACTAAATAACTTTGAAAGATGAAATATTTTCCCAAATAAACTTTATGAACAACACAGGTGAAATAATTAACATTAAGCAAATTACTTTACGAGAAAAGGGACGTTTCAAGAAATTACATTACGAGACGGACAGAAAGTATTTACTAGTAATATTTTAATACGTTATTTTATGAGAAATGGCCAGAAAATATTTACCAGAAGCTCCCTGTACTTTGGCCTTTTGGATTCGTCCTTTGTAAGGCTAAGGGGTGAAAAAAAACACAGCATTCAAGATTTTACAAGTTTCTCGGGAACACCAATGACGTTCGTGGGTCAGTTTGACCAGGGGCAAGTTTAATTATCCAAAAGTGTCATAAACCAAGAAATCCCAATGAACATTGTTTATATCTCATGATTAACTCCATTACTAACCATTTCAATCAATTTTATTAACCTCTCACAGATCATGGTTTAATGAGGATAATTCCCTCGATTTTCATAAAAAATGCATTTTAAAACTTTTGAAAGACCTTCATTAAAATGACAATAGTTTTATATGATATTGATTTTAAATTTAATTGACCCAAATATATCTATAAATGAACCATTTTTATTTTAAATTATTGATTAACTATATTAAACCAGACAATAAGTTTCATACTGAAAAAAGACTTTAAACTATTTTTTAACATAAATATAGAAGGTTAAGAAATGGCCTCATAATAATAATAATAATAATAATAATAATAATAATAATATTAAAATAATAATAATTCATCACTCTAAAACTCACCATAGATTGACAAAATTGATGAATTTGGGAGAAAACTGCCTCTCCTCCGAGTTGCTGAGGTGAGGGGGGTCTCCTTTCACCACCTGCGTCAGCTGGTCGAACACGCTGTTCCACTTGGGGTAGGGGAAGCGGCCTGTGGCCAACTCGTACTACATCCGAACAGAGACACCGTGACGTCACGCTTGTTTCAGATCGAATGATACAAAATCATTTTACCATGAGATCAAATTTGTTCTCGGTTGAGAGACTGCGCGTTAGTCTCTCGGCAGTTGAACCGCAAGAACCATAAACGTTATAACCGCTGCATGATCAAACATAACTTAAAATCTAGTATTGAAGTACATTAATATTAATAATACAAACATTAGAGAAAGTGAGAAAAGTAAAATAAGGGTGGTTGGAAGTGTAACGGTTATCGGCCTTGTGATCAGAAGGTCGCCGGATCAAGTCTCGGACCAGTAAACCGGTACCACTGAGGTACTCATGAGCGAGGCACCGTCCCCAAGCGCTACTCGCCGGGCGCTGCCAAAAAGCTGCTCTTTCACAAACGGGTCAAATGTATGAAATATATCATTGGAATATACACTATATGGAGAAATATGGAGCCACAGGGTGTTGGTGGCCTAGTGGTAGGACACTCGCCTTTGGACCAAGAGGTTGTGGGCTCGAATCCGACCTCTGGCGTTACCGACATTGGGTCCCTGAGCAAGACCCTTAACCCTAAGTTGCTCTCAGGGGAACTGTCCCTGAAATTAGGAAATGTAAGTCGCTCTGGATAAGAGCGTCTGCTGAATGCCGTAAACGTAGCCACGCGGACAGACAAAACTGCTCGTTCTGAAGAGGTCACTTCAAGAGTGGTACTGCAATAAGATGCTACCAAGGTATAGATAAACATTTTGGACAACTCTGCGGGAACCGTTTAAGGAATTCCAGCACGGCCCACAAAGACGTGGCAGGATGAGCTTGTCGTGGAAGAACTCGACTACTGCTCACATAAGCCCTGACCTCTGGGACGAACTGGAACGGAGACCGTATGCCAGTCCTTCTCGCACATCAGTGACTGACCTCACAAACGCTCTACGAAACGAACAGGCACATACTGCCACAGCAACGCTCAAAAACGCCGTGATAAGTTTTCCAAGAAGAGTGGGAGCAACTCCACATTGATGTTGTAGTGTTAAATGAAGTCACTATCGGAGTAATGGTCGTGCGTCTCCAGACTTTTGTCCATATAGTGTATCTCAATATTTTTTCTAACTTTCTCTTGATCTGTCCGTTTTGGATACGTTTTCTATTCGCAAAACAAAAATATCTCCAGGTCAAGCTTCAACGCACCAGAGTAATTCCCAAACTCCACACGTCCGAGCGTACGTCATATCCTTGCCTAGAAGCACTGGGGTCTATCCTTTCAGGCTGTGGGGGGGGGGGAGAGGGTGGAAAAACAAAAATCTTACATACAACAGTCGCAGAAAAACATGGCAATACATGATTTAATAAAATACAAGGCACAACGCTATAGTATGTCGTCACCTTCGTAAAATAATGGCCTAAGCCTATTTTTTTTGGGACAAAAATGATGTCTTCGCCTTAATCAGTTCTTCAAGATGCTGGCCACCTCTGGTAAAATCGCCTACATCCTCTCAGTTGAACAGACCGTGCGTTCCCACCCCTGTAGTATAATGGCCTATGTCAAGAGTGTGCCATTTTATGTAAAAAAAACTTGAAAATAGCCATTATTTTAAGAGGGTGACGACGTGGTAAATTGTGAAGTGTCACTTTTTTATTTTTTTGGAAAACATCTAGAAAGACACTTTTTCTCCTAGTTAATGCTATTTTCCACCAGAGTTTGATGCTAGGAGACGACACACTGCAAAGGCACCCTACTGAAAATTACCATTAGCTAGCTGGGAATGAAGTGTTACGACATGAGGGATGCAACGGTCTTCAGGATTTTAGCTGACCCTCCGGTATGCCATGTTCGGTTCGGTTCGGTACACCCAGGTGAACCGCGATAGTCCGGTAAGCCTGGCATTAAACTGCTATTTTTTAAAACGTGATCATTGTGCGTGCATTCTCAGGGATTCAAGTTCTCCGTCGCTACGACAGATTTCCGCCCACTGGACTCTTAGCTGTGACGGATTTCCGTCAATCGAACGCAAAGGCACATTTGGGATAAAAGCAGATCCATGAGACGCGCCGTGTGTTTGAGTGCTCGCGGCTCTCACTGAAACGCTCCAGTTCAGTCAAATCTCCCCTTTATTACAGACAAAACTCATATTTAAGCTGAAAAATAACCAGTGTTCAACTCCCAATACAATTTTTGATATTTTATAGTAGCGTCGGGGAAATACAGTTCTCTCCCAGACAGGGCAAAAGCAGCTAATTTTATAGGCTAAAATGAGCCCATATTGGCTCCAAACTACTTTTAAAACTACAAGTTTTAGCTCATTTTGAACTAATGTGGCCTATAAAATGAGCTGCTTTTGCCCTTTCTGGGAGAGAACTACGTTTCCCACAATCCCCTGCATGCCATTCGGAGCCGTGGCACATTTTGGCGAGTAATGGCGCTCACAAACAGTGCGTGTTTGCATCGTGAAAATGTCAATTATGCAGTTTTTGCATTTACTTTGTTTTTGTGCACGGAATTACTCACAAATACTTTCACATACAGAGGGATCGGGTCTTGCCTTGATTGGGCCGCTGAAAACGCTGTGCGTCACTAACAAGCGTCCGTGTGAACCACAAGCGGCATGTGCTCTAGCGACCGTTTTTGTAAACAAATTTTTTGAGCTATGCGTATAATCGTTTCAGCCCTAGAAACTGAAAAAGCAAAGAACCTACTGCATGTTAGAGCTAAGATAACATTAATGCACAGAAACCGTACCGATACCGTGGCCCAAAAACCACGATGCGTACCGAACCGTGAGCACACTGTACCGTTGCATCCCTATTAGACAGTGACCTTGCAACAGTGGCTGCCGTGGTTTTTGCAGACGTCTTCTAAAAATTCTTAGGATATTCCTAATATCTTTCCTAGGATGACAGTACGAAGTTGATCGCTTTCCCCCATTCCAAGCACAATCCATACATGCCTCAACTGCACTGAATGCAGATGCATAGGCAGCCATATTAACTAAAGTTTACGGACACAAATATTGCTTAGCAGTTGACGAAGAGATTAAAAAAATCAGATATTTCAATACTTAGGAGAAAATATGAATGTAATAATCGAACTGGAGGCATTCTAATACGATTTGCAACAACTGACAGACAAAGAAACTCACAGCCATGTAAGGTCTGCATCCAGCATCTCTGGTCTTGGCTATGGAGTCCACCAGTTGACCACTGATGCCGAAGTCACACAGCTTTATGTTGCCATTTCTATCCAGGAGAATATTGGAGGGCTTGATGTCTTAGAATTAACAGACAATAAAGCACAGGCAAAAGTATTAAACATTATGTCTGTAATGGATAACAAGAACTCAATATGTGACCCTCCACGGCAAAACCAGTTGCTTGTCGCAAATTTTCAAAATGGAGTTATTACGTTTTCATGAAAGGGAATAAATCAAGCTTCAAAACGATACCTATATGGAATGAATCGGACGACATATGACTGAGATATCAACATTCAAAGGAGTCGGGTTTCTCCTGTCACGCCAAGTGAGAAACGGAGAAATCTGCCTTTGAAGTTGACTATCGCCGTAGCACTCACAGACGCTTGGTGCGGTCGCGACTACGTTTGTATTTACGGTAGCCTACGCTGCATTCACAGCCACACGGATAGCCTACCTGCGTTAGGTTAACTGAACTCGGGAGACGAAGATGGATTCCGGAGAAATATCTTTATGCTAGTCAACCAGTGGATTTACCGTAAATATTGAAGTAGAGCGGTCAAAACAGAAACTTTAAACATTCTGCCGGAATTAAATTCCTCACCTCAAGAAAGTCACGTTTTTAGGATGGAAAGAGTAAGTTTTTCAGCGAAATTTATTCACAACAGTACAGTATAGACCTTCCAGTTTCAAAACACTAAAAACAAAAAATCCAAAACTTTTACCCCACGCAACATAAACGCTCGTTTTTCTCGGAAACCTCCGGTGCGACAAGCGACTGGTTTTGCCGTGGAGGGTCACGTTTCAGCCACCAATGTAGTTACACATCCTGACCACGGGAGGGCACATGTCTGTTAGATTTGGACGTCCAAAATGACGCCCAAATCTCATTAAACCAGTTTAGGACAATACATAACACTTCTTAACAGGCAAAGTAGCAGGGGTTAGACTCACCTCTGTGGATTATTTTCAAGTTTTCTTTCAAGTGATTCAGTGCTTTCACAGTCTGTAACGAGAGACACAGTCGGTAAGGTCCCTTACCGAGCACCAACAGCGACACGGCACACGCAGAGCCGTAAAAGACACTTACCGCTAACGTAATTTTGCCTAAGATTTCCTCTGGAATGACATCATCTAACGAGCAATATACATATTTGTAGAATTTGTCAAGCGAGGTAGACATAAGTTCCATACATATCCAACAGTCGCCCTGGAAAAGATATAAGAGGGGGGTTAAGAGTCTTAAAATAAACAAATAAATAAATAAAACACACCTCCACCTAGCAGACAATCATGGCAAAAACTTGCACAAATTCAGTCCGGCTCAGTTTAGTCTACACAAGAGCAGCTCCCTGACATATTTGGGTAGAAATGTATAAAGATGAGTGTGAAGATTAGGGCAGCGCCCATTTTCTACAGCGCGGATACCGATGATGATGATGATGATACCTGGGCTTAAGGTATAGGCTCAGAGCCAGTGGGGTTTACTGGAATGAGCCGTATCATTGCGGACCGTAAGTTTTCATTTTGAAGTTTCTATCACTGAGGTTGTTGTGCGGTATCCACGTGCCTAAAATATTTGTTTGTTCCCCCCATTTTCCACAGCCTGAAAGAATAGACCCAAATGCTACTTTACACTTTACGCATTACTTTTAGATTAGGCCTGTAACGATACACCAAAGTCACGATTCAGTTCGTGTCACGATTTCTGACCCACGGGTCCATCTTTTAGACCAAAAACTGGTCTAAAAACTATCTATTAACACTTAACAAATCTAACAATCAATACATAAGCTCAATACATGGCTCTTCTCTGAGGTAACAGACTTCCTTTCCGTGCTGTAAACCACAAATAAAATAACTAAAAAGTAAAGACAAAGAAACATTTCTCTTTTCTCTAATAGAAAAATAATAGTAATAGTAAAAATGAACAGAAGTGAACCCCATTGTGGACATCATTTAAGCGCATACCGCCACCTGCTGGTAAACTCGACTACATTCTCTCTTACTGTAGTCCTAAATCCGGTCATACAAACCTGAATTCTTAAATAAAGACTCCGACTCCCAGCGCTGCAGTCTGATTAAATTCAGCACAGCCCCATGTTGCCTCTCCTCACCTTGTTGAACTAACGGTAGAAAGTTTTGCTCAATCGTCGTCAGACGATTGGAAAGGAGTCACATGACGCCCTTGGAGGAGGCTTTATGAGAAAACTGATCGACTTACCGTAAATAAAATATCTTACCTATTAAAATATTGGGATAAACTAATAATAAAAGTCATTTTAAAAAAGTTTTAAGAATGACAGCTCATAGGGCTGTATCTGGATTAGAAGCACAAACTGGGAGTTGTAAGGGCGTGTCGCGAATCGCGATTCTGTCTTTTCGAACCACGATACGGGATTCGCTTATTTTAGATTCACTAAAAAAAAAAAACACTTAAACTTGCACATTGTTTGTTACAGTATTTTTATAGTGTTTTACGAGTGTTGAAATGAATCCCAAAATTGATGCATCAGGATGCAGACGCGGAAGATTCTGCACTGACGCAGTGGCCACAATCGATTATATCAATACGACATTGATTTTCGGGCTGCAGCATAAAAAGTCTAGTTAAAAGAACATCCCGGTAGTAACTACGGCTGCCCAATCTGCGTGCAATGTGAAAAATAATGCCGAAAAATTTGATGGGCTGCACCGTGATATCGAATCGAATCAAATCAAATCGTTGACCTGATAATCGTAATCGAATCGTGAGACCAGTGAAGGTTCGCACCCCTGCTGTTAACAGACATCTGTTGACATTTTAGTCTAAGACTTCATATTGTTTTAGTCTATTTATACATTTCTCTTCTATGTGCCTTTTTGTATCCAGTAAGAAAAAAACTGGAGCCACATAGTCTCACCTGACGTGAATATTTGAGATGATGTTTACTTTGAAGAACCAGAGTATAAGTATAGGTACTGTATGTTTCACTGTGGAAGACACTGGGATCATTGTTTTACGTGTAAGGCAACATCAGAGTTAATGACCATCCCACCAACTTAATTCATGTATGCCATTAATCCGGAGCAATTACGGAGACATCCTCCCTAGAGCAACTTATGGTTACGGGCCAAAACTGTGTAAATCCTTTAAGTGCAGCAGTAAACCGGACAGGAAAGAACATTCCAGTGTAAAAAGATCCCACTGTCACAAACACCCCATTGTTACCAGTCTCCCGATCTAGCTTTGCGAGTCAATGTCGGACCAATATCCAGTTTGAGCGTCAGATCTGTGCAGCCCAACTGATCAGTCAGCTCACCTCTCGGAACAGAGCTCCGTAGAACTGGACAATATACGGACAGTCGCTGCTCCTCATCACCACATCCAAGTCCATCAGCAGCTGCTTTTGTTCTTTTTCATCCACGGTGGAGCGAATCCTCTGCAAAACGGATGATTTTTTTTTTTTTTTAAACCCATCTGCAGTCACTATAATTATAGAATCAACCATAACTGAACCTCACCTTGACAGCCATGATCTGGCCGCTGGGTTTATGGACCATTTTGTTGACGGAGCCGTACGCTCCTCTGCCGATCTCCCCCAGGTCCTTCAGGTCCTCGGCGGTGAAGTCCCAGTGCTGCTCGGGAGAAATCTTCAACTTTCCAGACGACTCGATGCTGTGAGTACGCAGTCTCTCTCTGAAAGTCACAAAACAGCACGGACTGTTGACTTCTGACAGGTTTTACCGTCATGTGATTTAGCTAAGCCATTTAATCTGGCACATGTTCGTGCATTTTGTTACGCTCAGGCTGCGTTTGATAAACGTCAAATGGAACATACTAGTCTGGACTGAGCTAAATTACAAGTTCTAGCACACTTTTTGCTCTTATTCAGAACAACTTCCTTCTTCTATGGACAGTCTCTTTAGAGCAACTGGAGTTTATGGGTCTTGCTCAAGCAGGAGGATGCAGCTGGGATTTGAAGACACCTTCTTGGTCGTGAGGCGAGTATTTGTTGCAGGTAAACGTCTGCCTTTAATCACCGACGAATGATAACATTAGAATCGGCCGATAACTGCTTTTTTCGGCATCGGACTGACGCATAGATTAGCCCGATATTTTTTAGCCGATATTTGATGACACATTTATTGTACGTCAGAAAGGTGCCAGGCACGTCCAAAGTCTGAGGTGGGATTTTATACGGCAGACGCTTTTGTCTTCGAATGTATGGCGTTATTTTGTGGCAAAATTCAGAGCACGCCGTGGAACCTCCCCGAGCAAAATCTGGTCTTTACGCGCTCAACTCAATGCAATTTTTTTAACTAACTAAATTCCGTGTTTGCCTCATTCAGCGAATGTGAGCTCACCCACGGGCCGTGTCCCAAACCGCGTACTGCCGCAATTAATGGCATGACGTTCTTGTCATATCTTTCTATGTGGTAGTATGCATCTCAGGAACCAGCCGGGGTTGTATCTTAACGGCTCTCTGTGCGCTAGGTAGTCCACATGAAGTTTCACCCGCGCCCTATTTGACTTGGTACACCACATAGGGCAGAAGTGACTTGTATTTTAAAATGTAGAGCCCTACGCTCGACATGCTCCGCCCTCGCTGGACTCTACTTTAACGCTCGCTTGACTAGGCACTGTATTAGAGTAGCGTTTGTGCCAAAATTCAGAGCGTGCAGTGGAACTTCGGCGAGCAAAATCCCTTCACACGCATTTACACACTCAACTACGCTGCCTTCCTCATTTATCGCCATCGGTAAGTAAAACATCAACATCTATTTGTTCATATATTCAGTACTATCAAGCCTAGAAAGAAAAGACAGAGCCACCGTCAACACTAATGTCAAGCAAAAACGCCACAGTTGGTTAGGGAGGTCGCCCCGCGATTCGAATCCCGGACCACGGAGGTACTCGTAAGCAAGGCACCGTCCTCAAGCACTGCTCCCTAAGTGCTGATCATGCCAGCAGCCCACTGCTCCTTCGCGGATGGGTCAAATGCAGAGGTTACATTTCGTTGTGGTGCACAGTGTGCCGTGCTGTGTTCGCAATGTCAAATAATCGTTCACTTAGAAGTAGCTCTTATCCAGTGTCTACAAAATCTAGAGGCTGTGCACACATTACTACAAACTGTGCAACAAAGTATAAGCGGCGCATGAGCAAACTCAACACACAACAACATGTGCATGCGTGTAGCATCTCAGACACACTTACATGTGTGGGTTCTGGAAGGAAGGGGTGGCCGAGGCGTTGGGCAGTCGCGCATTTGGCTTAACCGGAGGATTAGCGAAGTTTAACTTCAGTGCTTTGCGTTTATCTGGAAAGAGAGAGACTACTGCTTCTAAGCATGGTTGTTAAAAAAAAAAAAAAAAAAAAGCACCATCAATCTTCACATCTGGTTTTTCCATCTACAAAACAGACTGTGAGCACATTTTAATACTAGAGTGCCTAAATGAGACACTTACTCTGGGGCACACCTGATAGATTTATCTGAAACCCTGCGAAACAGCAGAAGACAAACAGTATGAGTAAAAAAAAAAAGACAGAACGGACAGTGCAACATGTTTAAAAAAAAAAAGCATTAAGACACAGACATACTGTACATGCATAAATAAAATCAAGTGCAAACTGTGAGCTTTCATTCAACACTGAGCTCTTAGACTCACACCAGTTCAGTTAAAGCAAAACTATTATCCAGCAAGAACACCATGATGCCTGCTCTGTTCGAGACCTCCTTCCTACAAGATTTGATTTGAGAAAAGAACAATCTGATTACTCAGGACATTACTGCGTCCCTTGAGGTTTTTTTTAAGGACCGTGTGTGCGGAGCAAAGCAAAGGCAATCTCTGTAGCTTTGCCAATTCACTATACAAAAGAGCACAGCCAAAATTGGTCAACATCTCAATATGAAATACAGTGACTCATTCTTATGGTAGCGTAACAGCTATGGCGAGCTGCTTAAGTGATCAGAGGGACGGTAGATCAAATTCTGAAGAGGTACAGGTACCACTGATGTACCACTCACTCGCTTTGCTTGCATTAATAGCAGTGTTGGCCACAATACATTAAAAAAAGTAATTAGTTATAGTTACTAGTTACTTCTTGCAAAAAGTAACTGAGTTAGTAACTGAGTTAGTGCATTATAAAAGTAACTAGTTACCAGGGAAAGTAACTTATGCATTACGTTTTTTAAAAATGTTCAAATATGTCAAAAAATGTGGATGCCCCTCCCCGCTTTGATGGAAATTTTGCTGTATGTTCGATTATTTGTAATAACACTGACTATTAAATATGTGTAATTAATGAAAGAGACACTTAAAATAAATACAAGTCTAAATATAAATAAAATAAATTTTTAACAAAATATTGTACACAAATCTACACTATTCTAATATCGCTGTGGGACAATGCGAGATTTGGCCATTACTATGTACATAATAGTAGAATGATAAAACACAATAGATGTTTTAGAACTTTTCATATTTATTGCACATCAACAGGCCGCAACTGGCGATCAAAAAGGTCTAAATTAAATTATGCTTGTACTCTACCTTAGCCAATCATCATCCCTTATGCGGTTGTCTCGCCCCTCACCAAAGAAAAGAAAAAAAGCTTTGCCGCCCCTGTAGCTGAGAGCTTGGTCAGATGAAAACAGCTTAATAACAGTAACGCGCTGCATGTTATTGTCAATAACGGTAACGCCGTTGTAACGATGGAAACAGTAATTGGATGGATTACGCGTTACTGAAAAATGATTTTTTTTTCCAGTAATGCCGTTATTTTAACGCCGTCATACGCCGTGTGAATCTGTTATGTCATTAGAAGCTAGCTACTTATTTTTCAGGACAGAAGCTGCAACTGAAATAGGCACTTCTGCACATTTACTGTGACTGTATCTGTAACACGACAAACACATGCTCTCAAAGTCTGTTTAGTCCAACTTTACAGTAAAGATCAGTCCGAGACTATTTCAAAATCACTATAACGATGGCCTGATCTGTGGGGAGGATCCGCTCATGGTCAGAGGTGGACTGTTGCACTGTCAAGGCGTCTGTCTGCTTCTGGAAAATTGCCCCTGTGCCACTCATGATGTTAACATAATTAATTCAGTACATTTCATTTAATTGACAGTGTGTGTTTCATTTAGTTTTACCAAGTTAGGTAAGCAGTGTTTAAGTCCAGCCTGCCATTGCCCCACTCACATCTCTTCCGCACAGTGGGACATGCAGCGTGAATCAGACCCGTTCTCAGACATCGGTCAATTAGGGTTGTGCAACATGACGAAAAATATCGGATGACAAAATTAAAACATCTATCGTTTCATATTACACTCTAGCGTTTATTTCACGGTGCCGCAAAATACACTGCTTACGGCAATATTTGATCGCGGTTTGGATGAAGGTTTGCAGAAGTCACCACAGGGCCATGTAGATGTAGGCAAAGAGAATACTAACACATTACATTTGTGCCTTAATTCTGAGCGAGCAGTGGAACTTTCGCAAGCAAAATCTCGTGTCTGGGCACATTCAACTCTGTCTACATGCATGCTCAAGCAACGGTCTGATCAGTATTTGGACTGAAAATTATTATTTATTATATAAAACATGAATCACACGTTTTAAAAACATGGCTATTATTCCTAGTCAATGCACCTAATATGGGTGAAAGATATAGCACAATGAAAGCTGACAGTCCGCACTTTTACACATAAAAAAATATATATAAAAAAATAAGTATACCTGTTTCATTTTGACACCTCCAGCATGTATTGGACTCTGGGGATATCACAAATATTAAGGAGACAGTTATTAAGGAGAAACTGTATATACACAATCACAAAAGCAATTTGTACACAAAAACACACTGCAGTAACATCACAGTAGACCTCATTTAACTTAATTATTAACCCATTTACAAATTGCGTGGTTATACCTTTATGCTTTTGAAATATAAAATGAAATCTGATATTGCTTTATTCCACTGGTTAGTCCTGCCTGGAAATCAGAGACATATGCTCCATTATGTAAGAAACATTTGGTATTTGTTTTGTTTATTCCAGAATTAGTCCAAGCAGTGAATTTCTGGTAAAGTAGTGGTCTATTTGCACACTGACAATGAACATTTTATCAACAAAAAGGATAATTACTACATGCTTCATTTCCCGTTGATAACAGGGATGCACAAAGCTTTTTAAAAATGAGTCTGTAATACATATGTATATTTTCCTCCAACATACTTTGTAATATGGAGAAAATAATACACTTTCTTTACCAAAATGACAAAACTAGAAAATCTAGAATGACTGGGATGATTCTGTAAGGGAATGTGTCTACAAATAAAACTAACATAATAATGGAAAAAGCTCTGTAATGTTACTTTCAGTGTGAAACTCAAGAGCAGTATAACTGGTTATAACGCAGCGAACCCAAAAGCAGGTGCCGAGTACTTTTCAGAAGTGATTTTTGAAACTGCATCAGTTTATCACACTGTCGCAACGACAGCACAAACAAGACACGATACCACCTAATTAGGAAACAGAAGTTTCTCTGGAAAACAGTGTCTGCTAAAGGCCATGAATGTAAATGTTTTCTAATACAGTTGAAAAAAAGGTCAAATACAATTAGACTCATTGTAGCTTACACTTTCAACTAGCTTTCGATGTGAAGAATGTTTTGTATGCTTGTGTGGAATAAGGATGACCAAAACACATCTTACAAGATTCCTTCGTGCCATGTCAATCAAAAAAATGTGTTCACTGTGCTGCAATTCCAGCTGTACCGTAATGTTTGTGTAGGCAAAGAAAACAATACTACAGTGCCAAGTGACAGCGTCAGCAGGGATAGTGCTGTTAAATCTGGATAGTATGATGTGGAAGATCTGGTAATAGCATACCCATTGGTAAAACTGGAATACAATATAAACATAAATAGCGGAATGAGACTTAACCATGTACAATAACGTCAAATAAAAAAAAAAATACTCAATACCTCACAACTTATTTTGACCATTATACACCTAATTATTCCCATATTACACTTCAAAGCACTTGTGCATGATTGCTTGTGACTGGCGTAATGGGTTAAGACACCAAAATGCCTCCTCACCTTCGTGTTTTTGTTTTGAGAAACGTGTATGACATTGCAACAGAAAATTTTGTAACCATACCGGAACACTTAAAAAAAAAAAACCCACAGGGTTGCACAATAGGTTGTTTCAGGATCCTTGTTACAATGCGAGCATGAACAAAAGTCACAGGATGCAGCACTACATGAGACAAATCATTTCAAACAAATTGCCATTTATTAGACACTTTTATTCAGAGCAATTTACACTTTCTAACTCCCTAATTAGAGGGACATTCTGTGTGGAGCTTGTCCATTGACACTGCATATACACTAATGTCCGCAGTGAATTTACATTCCCTAATTACTGGGACAAACTCCCTGAAGCATCTTGAGGCTTAAGAGTCTTGCTCAGGGACTTGATGGTGGTAGTGCTGAGGTAGCGTAAAGTCAAGACTCAAACCCATAACCTCCTGTCTTTCAGGCAAGCATTTTACCACTAGGCCACCACCATCCTACATGTCACATCATGTTAGAACTTCTCCGCTGCTTGATACAAATGAGAACATTCCCGGTTCTCCTTTTCCATGACTAATCTGTAGGAGAAATCTGTTTGACATAACAGCGTCTACAGATTTAAACCTTCTTGATGATGTTGAGGAAAGAGTATTTCTTCCGCTCTTTTATTTTATTTTCTAAGCAGATGCCCTCCCTTACCGAATCCCCCCACACTTCTAGAACGATCCTGTCCAAATAAAGCCATGCCAAGACAAATGACCAATGTCAATGTCATTCTTTTCCGTTATCAGATCCAACTTATATATAAATATACAAGCATTTTACACGTAAAAAGCCTCGCCAAGCCATTCGAAGGCTACAGGGACTGTAAAACTACGTGGCTTAGCCGCTAACCGCTAACTTTTAACGTCAAAACGTGCGGAACGGGAATGTTTACGCAGCTGGTTCCGTACCAAAACACGGTGGTGCAAAGCAGCAAGAGAGCTGTTCTGACTGCAAGCAGGGCAGGCCTTAAAACAAACACACACACACACGCAGCAAGAAGTCAATGGGCCAAACTGACCGACAATACTTAAAAGAACAACAGCGAGTGATTTGGCGTTTCGCTCCGATTCCCAACCGCAACTACGCCAAAAAACCGCAGTAACGCAACGGCGCTAACGTTCCCTAGCGAGGCCTGCTAACGCTAGCGGCTAACGGCCAGCGTTACACGGCAGCGGCGCCAGTGACAGTAAGGTGAGGGTGCTAACAGTTAGCCTAGCCGTCCTTAAAGAGTTTTAGCGGAGCAATCGGAGAAGTGAGACAGCAGCGTCGGTTCCTCACCCTGCATGCCGCTCATGGCCGCCAGGTGCTGCGTCTGCATTTGGTGGTGGTGGTGGTGGTGGTGGTGCTGCTGCTGCAGCGCGGAGCCCGCCGCGTTGATGTTGTTGCAAGAAGTTGGCGAGTTGGTGCTGGGACTCGGAGTCGCCATTGTTGAGTGTTTATTTCGGCAGCGAAACGTTGGAGCACCGTGCGGCCCCTCACCGCCGACACGATCCCGCGCGCAACGCCGTTAGTCACGCAGATAGCGGCCGGTTTCAGCGGCTCATGAGCTCGGGGCGAGGCGACCGAGCGTTACAACGCGTCCATTGGATTCGCTCGGCGGACCGCGATTGATTTCTGGCGAGTCCGGTCACCGGAGCGATACCGCGGGGCTGGAGAGACGGAAACGCCGGATTTCACAAGAAAAGTCCCGCAATAAATAAACGCGAATCATTGACGCGAACAAAAGATGGCCAGTTTTTTTATATAGCACATTATCATGTCTGCTGGGCGATCAGTGTGCTTCACAAAAGTAGTGATTAAGTACATGAAATAAAAGTTATAAAGGGGAAAAAAAATAGAATATTAGTAAAATTTAGTAAAAACTTTTTAAATAAAACGTTTTTAAAAAATATCAAAGACAGAAATGATAATATAATAAAAGTTCACAGCATAAAACTAGAACCAGCAGGGTTTTTATAGCTTTTTAAAGACGTTCAAGGGACGCTAGTTCCGGTGGTGTTCTGCACAATAGCTAAAAGCAATTTAACTCTGTCTACTTTTGGGTCTGGGCACTGACCTGTTCCTGTAGATCTAAGAGATCTACCAGGTGAGTATTCTTTAAACTGAGGAGATAATATAGGATAACTGTATGAATAAAACGTAAGTAAAAATGTTTAAATAAAATAAATGAACCTGGTAGTACAACACCAAAACAATGGCAATCAGTCAGTACATTTCACTAGGCAATCCTTTAAGAATATTTTCTAGATTTATTTATATTTACTAGAAACAGCCTGGCAAGTATCGAGGGGAATGGGGAAAACAGTGCTAAAGCAATGCTAAAAATTAAGCCAAGTTTAAAAAAAAAAAAAAAAAATTAGAAGTACAATTAAAAGATTCAAAGCAGTAGAAACAAAGAAGAAATTTCTACAGCGAACGCCAATCGAACGCAGCTACAAAACGCAGCAAAAACGCGTATGGTGTTCATTTCGAACGCCTTAAATGTGCAAAATGTTAGGTACAATATATTTGTATCTGATAACAAGTGGATCTGAAAATTGGAATAACAAAGTTTTATTTACAACTTTGTACTGTTTAAGTGCAATATTAACTTGATATTGCATAGTTTATGTAACTGTTGTACTGCTGTGTAAATCTCCATTTTGTAGTACACCGAAACCACTTAAACTTACAATAATCATACCTTTCAGAGAAATATTTTTTTATACACTATTTTTAATTCACATTGCTGTGTCTTTACTCTTTGTGCAACTGTAACAAAAACCAAGTTTCCCTCTGGATGAATAATATTTTTTTTCGGATTCAATCAAATGTACATTAGATTTTCTTTCAGATTGATTCACCATTCATGGAAGGTTCACATCAGTACTGTCTAACACTGAGCCCTTACAGATTCACTCTATTTCCATTTCAGATGTAATTATTCTGTCATGACAATGTTTCAGCGAATGCACTCTATTTGTAAAACTGCAGATGAAAGACAATGAAAAACTAAACAAAATATCTGTATGCAGTCAAAATAACTCTTCAGTGCTTTCTTTTAACAGTTTGTCAATGCTGGCAAATCCACATTAAATAAAATAAACTATATTATGTCATGTTTGTTGCTCAGAAATATACATAACCACTGTTGGGTAGAATATATACTTTTGTGAAGAATATTTTATTATTACAAATAGGAATTAGTATTGGTTCTAAAATTGGTTGGATTCTAGTTTTATCCCGTATAATGCACCAGATTATACTCATCTTCTACATGCCAAGGTTTTTAATTTAATTTCTTGTCCGATACGTTGGAACTCTCTCTGAAGGGCATTCAGATTTTGACACCCCTCATGTTTGCAGCAAAGTGTCCCTCCAATCAACTTTGTATAAGTATAATAATATTATTTATTACACAGAATTACACAGAATTTCCATGATGTACCGGGTGTGCATATATACTCAAATTATTCTCTTAACAATATACTTGTACTATTAGTTAAAATAATGGCTGTGTAAATAATTTAAGTTAATTTATATGTTTTTCAATATAATGTGCATTGTGGTTTTTAAAACAAAAGAGGTATTTCTTTTAGCAGCAATATGAACTCTTTCATTCAGTCATTATATGAACCATTTAATCCCTATTGGGGTCGTAGTGACCAGAGCCTATCCTGGGACTTCGGGCACAAGGCAGGAACCAACCCTGGGTGGGTGGCAACATACACACAAACACAAACACAGTCACATTCACGCCTCGTAGGGGCAAAAGACCATAGCTATATAAAATAAGTTATACACCTTCAATTTCATTGAAGAGTCAGTGCAATTTTACAACCCTATGAAATAGGCATCACAAACATATGTGGACGCTCCGAACTAAATAGTAAGTTTAGGAGTTTTGGCCACATATTAATGCCCATTGTATTGGAACAGGATTTCAAAGCAGACCATAGGGGTGTTTTGACCAGAAATCAGTTTACATTTGACCGCACAAAGTAACAGTACTTTACCACCCCCCAATTTTCTTGAACCAAAACGTCTTTCATAATATACAGTATATATATATATATATATTATATATATACTCTCTATATATATATATATATATATATATACATAATTTCTGATAAAAATCAATTCATATATATTCACTTTTAGCCAAAGTGCACTTATATAACAAAGATTAAAAATCGACAGCATCACTTATACTAGGGCGTGGCTCTCAACCCTCCACTTTGCCGCTTAAAAGCACCATCATGTCTTCGCAAGCATACAGTGCCAGCATCAGTGTCCTGGAGGTGTTTCAATTACTCCTGCCAATGTGATGTGGTGAACCCCGGATGTATCATCTCTGTAATAACCGTCAATATGGGTATGTCCGGCCATGAAACACACCACACTCTTATGAGAATTCATAATTGACAGCAGCTTGTGTGTAGTTCCGCGAAGGCAAATGCCGTCACTGGGCAGGGATGAACAAGGAATGTGACCTGGGAAAAAGAGAAGCTCGATATGCCCTAATTAAACATGGTCATACTGGTAGGCGTAATAAAGGATTGTAATAAAATGTGCCAAGAGGGCTGGGGTTCAAATCCAGCTCTGTTCTTCCCCCAACACTACTGCCAACAAGTCACAGAACCAGAAGACCGCCCTTTAAGTTCCTGGGGTTCCCTATAATGTTGAGTTAAGTTTCTCGGTCTTTCCAGGGGCATGAAGTCTTGACGAAAAAGCTTGATCCAAAGGCTTCTTTTTGGGATCCTGGGAAATGCAGATTAGCAGGTGGTGTAGGCCTACATGGCAGAATGGTTATAAGAAGTCAGAGTTCAAATCATGATATCACTGACAGAACTACCACCATTGAGCCAGCAAGGCAAAACTGCCCAACCCCCTAGATTGAATTGGGGGCTATGTAATTAGGAAAAGGAACTCTGCACAAGTTTGTGCTAAAATGGTGTAAATGTAAAAAAAAAACAACACTATTATTTCCCAAGGGACTTAAGAGGGCAACTTACTCCTAAGGGGCGACCTTTCCTCTTCCTCATCAGAGCTGGTCAGCACTCCTCAGCCAGTCAAAGCACTCTTAGCTGAAACCTCCATTGAACTTCACAACCTTCCACTGAATAAGAACCGACCTGGAAATAGTCACCATTTTTAAAATTCAAGAAAAACCTGCCTTTACAAATTAACTGTCTTTTCTTTTTTTCCCTTTTTTTATTAAAAATATGCCAAAATACCCTCCGGGCTTATTAAGATCCTTGTTAGGGTTGTGTTTCTTGATGAGCTTAAAAGCCTGCCTGTGTTTTCCTTGTGTTCTCTTCGATCATGCTCAAATCGTACGTGTCCAGCACTACAAAAAGAAACTGGAAGTTGGTGCAGGACTGAAATAGTAAACGTAAAGTCGTGGGGCAGGAGGAGGCCACTGCCTTCCCTCCGTCGCCTTTCGCCGTGGAGTTGAGCAGGGAGGCGAAACAGTTCGCTCAGGTGAAGTTGTAAAATTCGTTTGCCCCCATACGTGATGGACCTCCACTTGGACGCTGCCAAACTCGTCCAGCACCGTCTGAAGGGCTCACGCTCCGACGCCTTGTGCTGCTTGTTAGGCCGTCGATAACATCCCCCGAGCTGGATAACAGAAGCGGGGGCTGCAGTTTCTCCTGCTGCCAGCCGCAGATCCGCACGCCTCAGGAGCGTCAGGCTGTTTCTGTAATACGCTGCCTCGTTTTAAGAAATTATAGCCCGTCGTCGATGTCGGCACGTGCTGAACGTCAACAATGGTTCCCAAACGTAAATAGGGGCTCGTCATATGCATCGCCGTTTCCATTGGAGTCTGCGGCTAAAGACGGGTAACAGGTACGCGAGGGAAAGGTGCGCACCTCTAAATAAGCAGATTCAACTAAAATCCGGACATAAACGCCAGTTCTTATCTATAGCCGACAAGAAGGCGATCCTTCCAGTTCAGTCTATAGATTTACCCTAGAAAAGCTGTGTTACACCTGTGTGTCAAAATGGTTTCAGACCTTACTTAAATAAGCTACTTTCACTTCGCCACAGAAATCTACCGGCTTTCTCCTGAGCTCCCAGGTTCAGGTGGAGCCGCCACCAACAGTTTTCTTCTTTAAGTTGTTGATGAACATCAGGCGTGTTACTGCCATCTACTGTAACTGCGCTGTCGTAAACTGATCCGCCATAGACTGGGCAGTATTTTCAATTCTCTGCCTCAATGAAGACATTGGGGGCCGTATTTTTATATAAAAAAATACGGCCTATAAATCACTCTGAGTCTCACTGGGAAAGGAATTTTAAAATTACCACATGAACAAAAATATTTATTTATTTATTAACTCAAATCCGCTGCTAAGCATTTATTCAAATATTAAATATTATAATATATCAAATATCAATTTTATATTGGTCTATGGACGAACAATTTAACCATGTTGTACTTACAATGAATCAATATAAATAAAATCAGCCATGCAACAAATCTTTTCTAAGCCAGGTCAACTTTAATAAGCAACAACATGGTTTCCGGATGGGAATTGGAGATGTGAAGTGCTGCCTCGCTTCTCAAAAAAGATCAACCAACAGCAAAGTGTGGCAGGTTGTGCACCGTGACGATGTAAGATATAAATTTTCTGACAATATGCGAATTACATACGAACGTTGTTGTCAGAGCAGGCAAAACTGTGTGATGCAGACTCAGCATTATGAACGGCCTCGTTCCTGCCCATCCCGTCTACGTCATGGGGTTGTCCTGAAATATGACACAGGGTTTCCTAATTCCTTTCGGTTAGAGTAGGAGCCCCAGCTTATGACGTAACAATTTCAAGGATACGTGTAGTTTTTTTCCATCTGAAATCAGAGAGACCATTTTGTAGTTCGCTGATGGGCAAATAAGAGGCTAAAGGTCAAGCGCTGCAGTGAGAGACGATTAACGGGGTCCCAGAAAGAAGGAAAGCCTAGAACCACCATACACTAATGGCAGACCCTATTAATGAATTAATACAAACTTTTTAACATAACATAACATTTCATACTGGTGTGACCTGCCTATAATGTAGCTAAAGTCATTTTTAGCAGCTCTCTGTTTTATACATAAAATAATTCTACATAATTTAAAAGCACATTTTTTCTGAAAATTTCACCTTGATATCTTTTAATACCAATAAGTAAGGCCAAGTCAAGGAATTTGGCAAATTACGAGCTCAAGAAAAAACTGGATTTTGAGAAATTTCAATAAAAACACACATTTTCTAACACATGCATCTTTTGAACCATAATTATCTGACTGTGTGTCATATACCAAATTAAAGCTTACATCCTCCACATTTCAAGTGATATATGACACATTTGGCTTCTGATGCTTTTTGCCAGGAAAATGGGTCTGTTATTATGATAGGCATGGCGAAAAGCATGCATATCCCAACCTGAAAAAAGCATGTTTAAACGCGCAAATACCTTCTGTTCGCCTTGTTTTTCCACTAATATATCTATGCTGCAAAAACTCTCCTCCATTTGCTGCATAAAAAATCCTACAACATTAGTCTAGTGACATGTATAGAGCCACAGCTTTTAACCAATGTTGATGTTTTTAGAGGTTTTGAGGGCAGCAACCTTGTCATTCACATTCATTTTTTGGGTTTGGGTTTTTAAAAATGTATTTAAAGTAAATTGTGCAAATCTCCTTCACCTTTGAATGGACTGAGATGGTAAACTATGGTCGAGGAACATTGCTGCCAAGGAAAAAAGGCAGCGAGAAGGAAGGCTGACAAAAATCCACACAGAGGAAGATTTAAAAATGAATGTACTGTATCTAGTCTGTGTTTTTAAACTTAGCAAAGGGATCAGCTGCTAGGTGAAAGTCTGACTTGATTTTAATGGATAGGAAGAGACTAATTTGACAAAGTTCCTTCCAATGCAAACAGGCTAGTGAGACTTGCCTTTGTAAGACTGGCTAACACTGCGTTCAAAACCTCTAGGCTGATAAATAGTGATTTTCTTTTTAGTACGCTATTTAGTACGAGTGTGGTTTCGAACGCAGCCTAACGTTTTGCTCTTCACGTGTTTTACATTTCCTTTCTTGATTGAAGTGAAATGGAGCGTCGTTCCGCAGCTCCCTCTGAGTTTACCAAACTGTGGTCGGAATCCCCAACTATTATCTAAACATGCGTAATGGTGGCCATTAGCGGTGGAAAGACTTGCCCTTGAGCTGCAACTCCACTGCACCTCACTCTTCTGTAAGACCTGTCTGTCTGGTGGCTTCCGAGTCAGTGGTAAAAGTTTTTTTTTAGTTTTTTTTAGGTTCTTTTTTTTTACAAAAGTGGGGAAGATGGAGGGCAAAAACTTTTTTGAGCCAGTTAGGTCTGTGATGCATGACTCAACAGTGGCAAAGCAAACCTTTCCACGACAATCACTGAAAAATAAATGGCTGGCTGGTCGGCACGCAGACAAGGTTGTTCGTTTCCGTGCAGAAATGGTCTTTGTGTCCATACACAAACCAGTTACTATGGTTACAAATATTTTTATGTGTCTTGTTGAAAAAACAAATGAAAAGGTGAGTGACAAATAAATCAACACAATGACACGTGTCTTTCGATTGATGTCCATCATTCTTGTGCTAGTATTTATAAGACGAAAAGTCAGCCATGAATAAACTAAATGTCATAGTCAGAGATATCTAAAGAAAGGCCTGAACTTTATCTGTTCCAAGCTTTGGCAGCTGTTACCTTGTGGCCAAGAGTTACAGTCACAGATTATCCAGACGTGCCTCAGACCAATGTTTATATTTTTATATGGTAAATTAAGTGTAATAATTACAAGGCTGAGGCGTAGCTATAGTAGCCTTGGGCCTCAATTAGTACACAACATTAGTGAACAGTCCTTCTTTCTGCGTGCATGGTCGCGCCGACTGTAATTAAAGGCTGAGTGCCGCCTGAAAATGTGCCGAGATCATTTGTGACCTGTTTTTAGCTGCCTGACCAGTACCTCAAAGCAAATGCAGATTACCAGCACTGCACCTCCGAAAACAGGTAGTGGAGAGGAAAGTTTTAGTGTTTACAGGGGCAGAGGACTATTTCTTCTCCCTCCTCATCCTCCCACCTGCTTCTGTTTGCTTAGAGGCATATGTGAACGTCTATTTTAAAAGTCATTTATTGGAATCCCCATAATTGCTCCTAATAGGTCTGCCTGCAGTGTACCTGTCATTCCCTGGCACACCACTCTGCCTTTCTGTAAGTCAGGATGAGCCATGTTACAGCACATGTCTGTAACAATCGAATCATTTGAGGAATTCGAGATCAGTGTGCAACATATTTGATGTAATGTTGAAATCCGATGATTGCCTTTGCTGAAACTAGACAGAGATGCTAGAACAATCTTGCTCAAAGGCTCAATATCATGTGTAAAATTATTTCCATTTACAAAAAATAGAGATCTGGAAATGTGTCATACTACAATAAAAGATCTATAGCTGTACCTAAACATGTATTACCAGTAAAATGTTGGGATGGCATATTTATTTTAAGGAACCATCTGGATTTAGGAGAGGACTGGATAATGCCTTTAGATGTTTTTTTTTTCCTTTTTCTGAAGACAGCAAAAGAATGACCATGAACATCTGCTTCTAATGAATTTGAATGCCATTAGTGCTAACATACATCTAGGATTACGGTTAAGGTTGTTGTGTTCATAGATGTGCTTGTGAAGAGTAAAGAATAACTACCAGAAATGTGTTAGGAATCAAATATGAAATGAATGTTAGATTTGCTCTGTTGTGTTTATTTTTGGTTAAAACCACCTCTCAGCCTCTAGAGTTAGTTTTTTGTGTTATCTTATTAGTGATATAAAATGGCAAGTTGCAGGAGAAGTGTTTAATCTTAATAGGAATTTACTAGGATTGACTGAGCATATGTGTGTATGTACATATCTATCTATCTATCTATCTATCTATCTATATGTATATATATATATATATATATATGTATGCATATATACGTGCGCACAACTTATAACTCATAACTGTCTTCCATTTGATCTACTTGCTTAACTTTATTTTAAATAGCTTGCACAGGATTTCGAGACAAACTGTTACATTTTATTACGTGTACTTGTAAATCTTTGCATGTGAAATAAAGAAGAAAGTGCTAAAAGCAACGCATTCACAGCGTCTCATTTTGCCACTCAATGTGAAAAAGTAATGCTGATGGGACTCGCAGAGATGTTTGATTTGAGCCATTGTCAAAAAAACCTCCTTGGGGCTAGTTCTTGACTAGTGCACTTACAAAACATTGTTTTGTGACTTTCACTGATAACCTGAACTGACCTCCCTGACGTTTTTTTGGCAGGTCACAGTAAGGACACTTCAAACTACATCCCCAAAAATGGCTTTTAAACCAAACGGCACTGTTTGCAGGACATGTAGTCTCCACAGATGACAGGCCAGACCCAAACATAATGGAGAATATGATAAATGGCTCCAATTTATTGGCTACTATCACAAAGGTCTCAGCTTTTATAGATTTCTGTTTAGATCTACATTACTACAAAGATAATTTATGAGTCATTCTGTAACTGTGGATAGTTTGGGTTCAGATATTTCTTAAAAATGTCATATATTCAAACATTCATATTTCATTATTGTCACTGCATTAGCCATTTTTTTAGTTTTAAGGTCAATTAGGAATTTTAGGGAGTCAGACGTATTAGTGATCAAGTTAACCAAATAGAATTTATGGTCTTTAGCAGTTATCATCCAGAGTGATCTCCATTTCCTAACTGCAGGGACAGTCTCACTGAAACATCTAAGGGTCTAAAGGCAAATTTAAGCTCTGACTGGATTTAAACTCTCAATCCTAAGGTTCTCCGTGATGTCAGTTTGACATTCAACTTAAAAAGATCCACAGTGAACACGGTGTCATGAAGCTGTATTCAGGCGTGTGTAGCAGCTTCTTATTTATGCCACTTATACAACCATATTCAGATTATTTCTTAATTACAAGGACAGCTTTCTTTGAGCAACTTGGGTTAAGGGTCTTTCTCACAGGAACAGCAGTGATAATGGTGGAGGTATAACAACACCAAGCTCAAAACCACAATCTCCTGATTTACCAAAGAAAATCATAGCACTAGATTTTATTGTTTAAAATTGTTTAGGTTTATAGGCAGCAACCTATAAAACTTGCATCAAATGTATACCTGCTCTTCGAGAATCAAGCGTCATACTTTGGTCATAGTTTTATGCACTTGCAGAGCTTTATCTACCAGTTGGTTAATGTTAAACATTTCAAATAAAAAACAATTCTGAATCAAGTGTCTCAAAACCCTCTGCCATCTCTTCGTTGTTTTTGAAAAACACAATCACAGAACTCTGCTCTGAACTGAGAAAACAAATGTGCAGCAAAACAACAGCAAGAACCTGTAACATGGCAGAAAGAGAGTGAACCAAGTATTCACGTCTTACTGCCGAGGTTTCTTAATACTCGATGAGACCATGACAATAGGACTTTGTTATCATTATTAATAATCTCCAATGTGAATTGTTTATGGGCAATTAATGTGTCAGATTTAAAGTTCTTTCAATCGTGTAAAGATACCAAGAGGACGGCAAATTGTCAGAGAGAAAAGATGAATGAGGAGGATGAGGATGTTGTGCTATTATTATTTCTTCTTCTATACTATACATCGTTATTTTTTTAAGTTCGTCCACTAGATGGAGGCAGAGTCACATTAATATTTGATCATTTGTTTGTACTAATAAATGGACTTTTGATCAATACAGCTGAGTAAAGGCATATTTTGTGACACATCAAGATGAGCCAAGACTCATCCTGCCTGCTGGGGTTAGAGATTTAAAAAACTTGGTCGGGGGGGTGCTATAACTTACAGGAGCCTAAACTTACGGGCCCAAGGCGGGGAACCATCCTGGGCAGGCCCCAACACACCGCAGGGCACACACACTCACACAATCACATTCACACCTTATAGGGCGAATTTAGAGTCGCCAGTTAACCTATACTGCATGCTTTTGGACTGTTGGAGGAAACGGGAGCACCCGGAGGAAACCCACGCAAACACGGGGAGAGCAGGCAAACTCCACACAGAACGACCCCGCGGCCGACTGCAAGTGAGTGAATTGAAGCGATTATTTGTAATTGTGAACACAGCACAGTACACAGTGTACCACAACAAGATGTGGCCTCTGTGAAATCTGACCCATTCGTGAAGGAGCAGTGTGCAGCTTTAACTTGTATCTGCCATGAACTTAAAGAATGTCTAATTAATTGATTAATTACATATTATTAAACACTTTTATCTAGACTAAAGGACAATAGGGGGTAATGTCCCTGGAGCAACCTAGGGCAATTTAATGTTCATCATCCAAACACTGGGACAGGAACACACGCTCAGATCATGTACTGTAGTCTGATAGATCTGTTACTATACATAGGACAGTGAGTAATTCTACACTTTAAGATCTAAAGGTCCAATCAATACCATTGATGTTGTAGAAGTAGCAGGAGTATCATCATTTGTATCTTATAAATAGATTAATGCCTCCTTATTTTGAAATTATATAAAAATGAATGAATTGAACCTTTTGGAATGCTATTGGCAGCAACTATTAATATGTTTATACCTGTACAAACATCAAAAACAATTAATTTTTGTATATTTCTGAGCCTGAATAAAACCACAAAACTTTGTTGACTAGGATAGCTCTGCTGTCACACCATTTTGGAGGGAGAGATAAATGTCTTTATTATCTCTGCAGTAAAACTGTCAACTGTTAGCTTTTGGACACAAAATAAGACAATTCCCAAGGGTGAGTCTGTAGCATGGATCATTCTTGGCAAGATAGAAGGATAGTTTATGTTGTTTATGTCCATGGATCCATCGAGATGGAGGAATATTTAATCAAAATATAGCTGTACATCTTTGACAAGGTTGTAACAAGTTGCTAGTGCCACCAGCCCCCTGGACATGTTTTACATGTTTGCAATCAACTTTTGAAAAAATGTTATATTTTTATGATGGTTAATGTTTTCACTTGAACCATTTTTATGTTTTCTCAAATTGCAAAAGGTCACTGGATTAAGTAATTTAATGAATGGAAAAGTGATCAATGAGCCTGAGAGAAAAAAAAAAGAATCAAATGACACAAAACATACAGTATTTTCAAACAGGGAGAGAGAGAGAGAGAGAGAGAGAGAGAGAAAGAGAGAGAGTTTCGTTCTTCACAACACAAATCTAGTCAGACTATGTGGCATGTAAAACTCTAAATTTCTGAAAACATGAAAAAAAACATGAAAAAAATCAGACAAAAGGTATTATCTGGATCACATCTTGAGCATTATCAGGCTCAAATTTCAACAGTTTTTGGTTTTCTTTGTGGTTTTCACTTTCAACAAGAAACTTACGACATGACCCACAATCTGATCCAGGCAGGTCTTATTTTAGCTGACTCTATTAAACTCTACAAAATGAGTTAGAAAATGGTGTCAGTCTGGTTACACTGTTGAATATTACTGTACAGTACTTAAGTAATTATACTTCCTGTAGTGGGATTTGTCATGGCAAAGCTGGGGCGTCTTTAGCTAGCAACATAAAGTTACACATTTACATTTACATTCACATTTGTAACAAAATATGTACCTTCATGTTTGTATTGGAAGTGACTTCCATTGACCAAATCACTAATTTGTAATTGACAGTAGAATGTGTTCTGTGTCTAACGTTAACATTCTTTAATAGTTGTTTGGCTCAATGAAAAGGAAAGCAGAAAAATATGAATATGTTAAAAGTTCTTTGTTTTTTCATGGTGATACCAATTTTTTTAAAAAATCTATTGTGATTATTAAATGAGATATTATAAAGTGTGAAAGAGAGTAAACTGCTTTGTCATAATCTTCCAAGTGCCACCTCCAAAAAAAACTGGAATTAGATGGCCCTCAAGTAGAAAAGCACCGTCTACACTCTTGGTTCTCTATACACTACATATGCTAGTTGGCTCTTGGCTTATTGGTGTTTTCTATGACCAGACAATTGGTTCAAAATAATTCCCCTTTGGATAACCTGCCTCATTTCGTTCAAGTATGATTACCATATTTGGCATTTCAGTCTCTTATTATGAACTTGACCTCCTTCTTGTAAGTGATGTCCAGAAAGTGTAACAGATAATTATATAACAAGTTAATCCCCTCTTTGGCATCCACGTCTGACACAAACTTGGTTCACTGTGTCGTGGCTTGCCTTGAAGATGCAGTTTATCACCGTCATTTTGAGACAGTTAACAATGTTTTTGTGCTCTTGCCATAGTTGAAGCCATTTCTCTGATGAGAAATGTTGTGCTCCAATCTATTTTAACCCCCTGTTTCTCACTATATGAGTGTTTTAAATACAAGATTCTTTATTTGTTACATACAAATATACAAGAACACCATGAAATGCACCAAAGGGGATATTTGTGTGCATTACTCTTAAGCAATTCAATTTCTCTAAGTTACACAATGACAAGTTCTAACATTCTGCTTTTTTAGATATGTGTTATGAATGTGTAACTACAGAGATATATTTGTTTTGTTTAATAAAAAATTTAGTTGTGGTAGACTCGCTCAGGTCTGACTTATCTTTAACATATAGTTTAATGCTGAATCTTTTGGCTAAAAAGATTTGGCATTTTACAAAATAGCCTGAAGCAAGAGCAAATGGTGTACTTCTACCAATGGAAAAAAATCTAACCCAAACACTGGCAACAATTTTGGTGAAGAGAATCGTTTTAAACCAGTTAGAAATTCTCTGACGATTCCGCTGCAAAGAACATGCAATAATGTTTCAGATTCCCCAAGAGAAAACAAATGCTGCTCTCCATGTGTTGTCCATTAACCTCTCAAACTCTATGGGCACATATATGAACAAGAAGGGTCGAACAAAGCTGCTGTGCTTCATCCAGATAATGCTGTTAACAAATGACACTGTTAGCAGTATAACACACTAACATCAGGGAATTAAAATAGATTGGAGGGTAACATTTCAGGGGAGCACCAGTTCTTCAATTGTGGACAGAACTACGAGAAAAAAGAGCAGAAAAACTTCGGAAACAATCTCAAATATCTTCAGGGCAAGCCATGACACAGTGATCCAAACTTATCTTAGTTAACTTCATAATCTCTATAACCTGTGCAGTACGATCAAATGTATAAATGCAAAATATCTGATATATTACAGTATATTACAGAGCTTCTACTTGGATATTGTTCTTTGCCTGGGTAAAGCAAAAGCCTGAATGACATAACAGACAACTTTTTGGACTGTTGGAACTACAAAGCCAAATCATTGGTTTGAGATGCCCAAGTTCTGGTCAATAAAGTTAATCTAAATGCTAAGATGGCTGAGAGGCAGTAGAAGTTACTTGTAAACAGCGTTAGCAGATAATTAAATAATGATGATGCTATACAGCAGGAAGCATGTCAAGATTGTAATTGGTTTGTAAATGTGTTTTCCTGCATCGACTGGAAAAACAAGTTGGCATTCATAGATCAGCAAATGAAACTGGAGTAGGCTAAACTGCCAATGGACAACATAGAATAGAAAATGATGTACATCATCTATTTAAGCAGATATTCCACACACCACTATATCACGATAATGATGTCTTTCCTATCCAGGAATATAACATTTGATGATTTAAATGTTACATTTACATAGTGGTTTTCTAGAGGCCAGACTTGAAAGGGTCACTGGGGGGTCATTTAAATAGGACAACATTGTTCAATCCGACTCTTTTAGACAGATGTCCAAGGATCTTTTATGCGCTCAGACAGTCACGACTACTTTTACATCTCACCTGAACATCCATTTTTACTGCACTTGGGATCCACACGGAGGCAGGTGCAGGAAATCCCTCAAGTACTGGATGCCCTCATTGGTGAGGTACCAATAAAAGTGGCGCCAGGCAAACTGTTCTTTGACGTACCCGCAAGACTTCAGAGACTGCATGGCCTTCATGACATGAAGGTTGGGCACGTTCTTGTCGGCGAGCTCAGGGTGCTTGGCCAGATGGACGTCTTTCTTGGCCACCATGACTCCCTCCTTGAAGAGGAGCTCATAGATGGCAATGCGATTCTTCTTGGGCATCAACATCTTTACACTTGCTGAGAGACCGGGATGAAGACCCTTGTTGGTGACATCAGCATCTCTAAGAGCAACAGCTCAGATTTCCTACTTCGTCTCCCTTCTAAAATCTGGTCAAACCCAAACCTCCTTAGCTTAAGATAAACAACAACAAAAGTTTGACAGTATAAATCGTCTCGTACCTGTGCAAATTACACCAAAAGCAGCGAATGCAAGATAATTTAGATCTAGTGCCATCTGATGGCCGAAAGAAACCTGCTTCACTTGGAGTAACAAACCATAGTCTAAATGTTAGAATAACATGTAAAAACAACTTACACACACACACACACACACACACACACACACATACACACACACACACACACACAAAAGTGTAGTAACATTATATGCCTGCTATAAAGGCTAAATAATCGATATCTGACGTAATGCTTTTGAAAAGTCATGTATGGGTTTTTTTTTTCAGTTTTTTCATAAATTATGCCATCCATGTTCTGTAGGAAGCTCTTACGTATTCTAACTTAAGATGACTCAGTTGTCAAAAAGGGAACCATTTTTTTTTTATTATTAAAGTTTTGGAAACAGTAGGTAATAGTTGTGCGCTTGCGTACTTTCAGCCCAAATTGTGAAAGTCTGTGGCTGCGTTCAAAAGCGCATCGTGAGGCGAGTGAGTTCTTTTTCCCTACTCTTTCTCACTCACACACGCACACACACGCGCAAACACTCGCTCTCCATCTCTCTCTCACTCTCTCACTCTCTCTCTCACTCTCTCTCCCTCTCTCTCTCTCTCTCTCTCTCTCGGATACTAATCAGCGTGTCAAATCCGCGCAGCAGCAGCGCAGCGCAGCGCGTCGTCGCGCTCTGGAACGCGCCCTCTTTTATTCCAGCGGCGCGCCGCCACAACGCGCAAGATCTTCACCGGGAGCTTGGGATTTCACAGGGTGACAGAGAAGGGAAAGAGGAGAAAGAGGAGAGAAAAGTTTTCTGGCGATGTCCGAGGCACTGTGTAAAAGTTTGTACGCCTTCAGCGGCGAGCAGCACCAGTGCGGGCTGAAGTTCGAAGCGGGAGAGACGATCCGCGTAGTGCAGGCGCTGGAGGACGGATGGTGGGAAGGAGAGAAGGATGGAGAGAGAGGCTGGTTCCCCTCCAGCTACGTCCAGCTGCTGGAGGTAAGTTTTTTTCTGGAGAGAAAAGATTTAACATGCGCTTAAGGCTGGACTTAAACCAGGTTTGAAAGAAAGCGAAGATACTTCAAATACATAAACAAGCAAATAAATAATAAACAAACTGTGTGGATGAGGGGGCGATCAATCATGCCTTAATTAGGGTCCCTCAGTTTGGGATTTTAGTACAAGTTTTTGGTTTTGTCCCTTAGAATAAGCTACCTTATAAATTTGATTACAATTTCTGGACATGTTTTGGTGTTTGGCCCTATATTCACATATTTATTTGTTTATTGATATTTGCTGCTGATCTATATTCCTTAATTTTATGTATAAAGTATCCATCAAAGGTGTAGGGTTGTTATCTTGAATAATAATTAAGTCCTCATACCTTTCAAATAACATACAGTAACCAAATGTATCCATCCTTTGCCGTGGCAGGAACCATTTTGCACTCTTAGGATTCCATGTATACAGCTCTGAGATCCTTCTGACAAATTTCCAACAAATGTAGTGCTGACCGTGCATTTTGTTTTAAAATTTGCTGAAAATGACTTTTTGAGGAACTTAAAAAAAACTAAACACGGGCTCCAGTCTGAATAAATAGCTGCCCACTTAAGAAGATACAATGCACGAACGGGTTCAGATGTTAAAATAAAGTGTTTTTTGTTTGCTGGAATATGTCCAGATGCTGTGAAGTGGAGGCCAGGTTTTTCTGATTAAATGTAAAGGTTTTACAGATTAAGAAACTTGTGGACAGCTTTGACTGAGATGCTGTTTTGAGTTTTACATCTCAGACTGGCCAGAAAACTTAAAGTCTGTGGCAAGTTGTTTGGATCTGTATCATTCAAGCATTCGCTTTGCAGATTGTGTTTACAGGGAGGGAGACTCAAGGACAAGGAAGAGATACTGTCAGGCTGGTCTTAAGCTCATTCTTTCAACCAGAAAGATTTCCCAGACCTGATCAGAAGGCGCCGCCGTTAGGAATGACGTCTCTGCTTTGGATTTGTCATATCAGATCGCCTCTACCTGTCCCACTACACACACCGTGTCACAGCTTTCACATTCCACAGCTGTCTTATCTGCCAGGTCGGCTTTGCCATCTGAGATCGTTGGGTTCATTCATGGCTTGAGTAACAAATCAGGTCTGGTTGTGCAGTTTTGCTCCTTAAATGTCATTTTTACAATTTAAGCATATAGATTTTGTCTCAAAGACACAACACGGCACAGTGTTGGTTTAAAGTAGGATATAAGCCTAGCTGCGAATTAATTTATGGTGCAACCATGTCTGATGACATGATCTGAAACTTTGCAGTGTTGTGTAATTAGAGAGAGTCGCTGGTAGAAGGATTCTATTTCTGTCTTGACGAAGCAATAAAAATACCTCAAATTAAGAGATGTTGGTTCTTAGTACCACATTCATTATTGTGTTACAATTATTAAACTTTGTATCCCTGAAGACCAGTAGATGAAAGAATTCATCATACAAATGGTAGGGGTTGTGTTACTATCTCATGAAAAACGTGGGTTTGCTGAGAGTTGGTGGCGGCCTAGTGATAGGATACTTGACCAAGAGCTTCTGTAGGTCAAGAGGTTGTAGGTTCAAATCCAACTCTGTCCTACCTCCAGTACTAACACTTAACCACAAAGCCCCTAGCCCCATGTCCCTATTATTAGTAACTTCAAGTTGCTCTGGATAAGACAATCTGATATGAAAAAAAAAACCCCAAACGTTATGCATATAACAGCTGTAATGTTAGTTATTACAGTTGTATTACAGAGCTCTTACTCTTTACTCGTTAGTAGCTTGGTAAAATCAATTAAAATGTGGCTTACGTTAGAAATGGGAGATACAGTATATGGAATATACTCAATGTATCGCAACTTGTTCCACATGCAATGTAGTAAATGACTATATCGTGAACATCGAGTACAAATCCTCACGTTAATGTTAAACAGACAGCATGTACTTCACTTTCACATTTTCCTTCACTGCACAGGGGATTGTGGGAAATGTAGTTCTCTCCCAGAAAGAGAGAATATATTATGATATATGTCGCATATTGCAATATAGCTTAACAATATTGCGGTATTATTTTTAGGCTGTATCGCCCAGCTCTAGCTTAGGGTTTGAAGGGGTTAAAGCTTATAATAAAAAAAAACATTTGTCAGTGCAAAGTGAATCAAACAGTTGATGAAACAGTGAGTGATGCATACATTGATCTTTTGTTGAGCTGTTGGTAATATATATATTCATATACAGGAAAATGACCGTATGTTCAGCTGTGATTCAGCTGCATGTTCAGCCGAGCTAATCCTTAATTAATCTGACAGGAAGGAGAGTAGGAAATATTCTTGTGTCCATGAAAATGAAAAGGATGTATGTTGATGATCTCTCTTTGTGAATAAACCTGGGAGGTTAGGTTTGGAGACTCCAACAATGGAGCAGTTTATTTACTGTCACAAACTGTCTATATTTCTACAAGGGAGATAAAACTTCATGGTCATGCCATGGCATCAAGACAGACATTCCAAACATGATGCAAAGCAATATTTAAGTTAAAATCAGAGTCTTACTACGCTCAAAGCAAGCTTTCCGGTGAATTGTAGGCTGCAGTAGGAACACTGATGATTTCAAAGAGATCAACATTATAGATCACAAAATGGTCTGGCAAAAAAGGGCTGGCAGTCTCTCACAAGTTTGGCCAGTCTGGTAGATATAACTTCAAAACATCTGGGAGGCCCACAGCTTCACATCTGGCAAAATCCAAACAACATCCACCGAGTACATTTTTTTCTGTCATTGCAACATCTCAGACTGTTGATTTGGCCTAGTGTGTGTATGTTTTTGGCCCTGCCTTGGATACTGACGCCCGTTGTTCTCCCTGTTAACCTCAACCATGAGTCATGACTCTTGCAGTAATGAATTCTCGGTCATGCTTGAGAATTCCCCCGTCCTTATAATCCCCCACACTCACCCAGCCACACCGAGTGATCACAAGAAGCTGGAAATTAACTGCACACCGGCATGAATCAGCGAGACTTTCCCTTCGCACCATCCCGCGAATAGCATCAGTTCGTTGAAGTTCTGTTTTTAGCTTACCGCTGGCGTAGTGTGCGGTCACGTTTGTTCCTTCCTCACAAACTGAACCATGTATTGCCATACCTTAGATGTGTTCAGTGGAGAACTTGGTGAGGTTTGTGGTCAGAGGATGGTGCGGGTGGGGGGACTCAGGGAGGCATTTGGTGAAAGCCAACAAGGTGCAGAATTAGTCAGAGCGCAAATTGGAAATATTCACAGTGAAGGTCGTCGAGACTCGCTTAATCGAGTGGAAATGTTGAAATATGGAAATGCATGATAGGAAACAGGCACTTCCCCTGGTACAACCCCGCTGACCTGAATCTGCAAGCTGCTGGGGTTTGATAAAATAAAGCCCACCTAAAGAAGTCTTACCAGTGAATGTTTCCTGATAACTACCCACCATCACCCAGTGGACTTGCTCATGATAGCTGAAGTCAGAAGTTCCCTCAAGTGTTTCTGTCATGTAAGAAAACTCAATAAACCCATTGCCGGCAAGTTTAAAAAAAAAAAGAAATCATATTATGTACAACAAACAAAAAACCTTCATCACTTCATCACTGATTTAATAAGCAGAAATTAGCCTGCTACTGCAACCCCTTTTTGCTAGTTACTTAGCATCACTTATTAGCAGAAATGAGCTAGTTTATGCCAATGTCTTCTAGCTAATGCTAATGTACTCTAATTAGTTAGCATTAACTTGCGGAAATTAGGAATAACTATCAGAATTGAACTAGTTCATGCTAAATTACCACCCCTAAGGCAACTAAAAATGGTCGTCATTGAACATCATTGAGCCAGACTGGGACAGGATGAAACTATCCTTATTTTTGTAGTGATCCTGGGTGCAGTACTGCCTCCACGCCACTGGGATTCTTCCTTCTTAAAGTCAAAGTCAAAGTAAACTTTATTGTCATCTCTTCTATATATTGTACAGATATACAGAGAGACGAGAAGACCTGGCTCCAGTTTACACAGTGCAACAAGAAATAGAGAACAAAGAACAGATAAGGCACATGGAATAAACAGTATATAAATAGGACACAAAATATACATTTTAAACTGGAAGTGGAAATTGACTGACAGTTTTCAATATGAAAGATTTCGATATCCAGTCTATTAATAGTGTATTCTTAAAAGTCTGACTGAAATTTAAGTTTGTACAGATATTATAGCAGCATTTTTGGAGAACCGTTCTGTGCAATACTTTAATACTGTGTGCAGATATAGTTATAGTATGGTTAAAAGTGACCAGTGATATATACATGTTTAACGGTTGTGCAAATAGTAGAGGCAGTGCAAAAATTTGTGCAAATATTATGGCAATGTTGTAGGGTATAGTAATACTGTACCGTTTGTAAGTATAGACATTTTTCTTATTCTTACACATCTTTTCAGAGAGGGTTACAGTGCAACATGAAAGAGTTAGTTCGTATAGCAGCATGCGCATCACAGCAACGGTGAGGTGTAAAGTGCAGAGGTGCAACAGAGTTAGTTCACAGTCCGAGTGTGTGTGTGGGGGGGAGTGTGAGCGCAGGAAGTGTGTTTAAGAGTCTGATGGCTTGTGGGAAAAAGCTATCACGCATTCTGGTGGAACGAGTCCTGATGCTGCGGTAGCGTCTGCCGGATGGGAGGAGTGTAAAGAGTCCATGTGAAGGATGTGAGGGGTCGAGCACGATGCAGGAGGCCCTCCTGATGCAGCGTTTGTGAAAGATGTCCTGCAGCGACGGGAGAGACACTCCGATGATGTTGCCAGCTGCTTTGACAGTCTGTTGTAGCCGCCTGATATCGGCAACAGTGCTGTTACCAAACCAGACGGAGATGCAACTGGTCAGGACGCTCTCTAGCCCCTGTAGAACACGTTGAGGGTGGGAGGAGGGAGGTTGGCTCGCTTCAGTCGTCTCAGGAAGTGGAGACGCTGCTGGGCCTTTTTGGTGATGGAGGTGGTGTTGGTGGTCCAGGTGAGGTCGTCTGAGATGTGAACTCCCAGGAACTTGGTGTTTTTTACAGTCTCAACCGTGGAACCATGGATGCTGAGTGGTGTGTGGGTGGAGCGAGTTCTCCTGAAGTCGACGATCATTTCCTTGGTTTTGTCCACATTCAGCGACAAGTTGTTGAGCACCACCACGGTAGAAACATCGGCGAATTTGATGATGTGGTTTGCATTATGAAAGGTCTTGCATTATAAAAAAAAATCACTTTTTCTGTTCTTTGGGCAACCATTTGCGTCTGTACTGCCTGTACTTGATAAAAATGGTCAGTTGTGTTAGTATTCGTTTACGAATGTCAGAAATTGTGCGCTTTAACGAGCCATTTAGATTTCTCCCCTACTTCTACGACACAGTAGGGGACATTTGAATAACCCCACCTTGCTATCTGAGAACCCACCAGTTAGAACTGCTAGCGCTTCCTGATACGAACCGCATTTTTTTAGTCGCGTGAAAGCAACCAATAAGATAAGAGCTTTCAAGAGAGCTCACTAAAAAGAACTGGCTCTTTCGGCTCCCAAGCTGTGTTACTCTTATGTACCGTCTTCTGACCATTGCCTGTTCTCAGTCATTGTTTCAATTGTGATTATAGTTTAGTATCTGACCTGTCATGGACATAGCATATCCACTCTATTTCGTTGAACCTGACAGAGATACAAAATATGGGTTAACATTTTTTCTCACCGTCAGATAAGAAGTAAACTATAAAACGATTAAAGTAGAAAGTATAGAAGTAGCTATAAACTATAGAACTGTAGAACCTGGAGCCATGTCATCTCATCTCTCTATGTATGTGCACAAGTTTACTTTGACTTTGACTTAGAAGTAAACTATTGGTTTATGACAGAGTTTATGGACTATTGTAAAGAACAGAATAGATGGAATTCTGCAACAACAGTCACACATCAGAAACTTTACATCTTGTCAGAAAAAGCAAGTTGACACCATCTAATAAAAACACCGTCCTACATTGCAACTGTGTATAGTTCCTCCTCACAGTGTATAGTTGTTATGACCTGCTTATGCCAGCACAGTTTGAATAAAGTTGATTTATACACTGGTTCCCACAGAGGGGGAGCAGAGGGCTATTGGGGTGGGTGTGACAAGGTAAATTAATGAAAATAAAAATCTTTTTTTAATCATGAAGCTGGTTGTATTTTAAAGCCATGTTTCTGCAGAGAGGAAATCTTGAGATAATATGTCGAAAGTAGAGCTGGGAGCGTTAACAGGTCAACACACAATTAATTTGGACACTACCTCATTCTACCCTCCAGATTATTGTCATTTTGAATAATTGCATTGTAAAAGTGGAGTGTCACTTCATTTGTTTTGTTGTGCTCAATGAAAAAGTTTTATATTAGTTAAAATGCAATATGGAAGCCAAAGACGTGCGCGTGTGTCTAAGCAGGATTGGGGAACACTTAAAAAAATTCACATCTTCAAAACAGGGCCCATCAGAAACCGCAGATTTACACAGTGATCACATAAAAAGAGGGGGTTGTCATAAGAAAAGATGTTTTCCATATTTAGCTTTGGATCGCACACTGCTGCGCCGAGACCCTTATCCTGGATGACCCCCGTCTTTCTGTCCAGATGTTGGAACAGGGTCAACAGAGTTCACATTCGCATGGGACACTTTAGCAGATCCCTTTTTGGCACAAGAACGAACTTACTCGAGCATGACGAAGGTTAGCACCCTGGATATGGACCTTCCCTGACGAATCTTGGGTTTAGTTTTGTGCAACTGTGGATTAAAAAGATAAAAAGTGACTCCTAGACATAAATTACTGACTCAGTAGAATGAGACACAGTTAGACTTCTAAGAATTGTTTTCGTTCTCGCCGCGTGTTGTGGCAGTGATCGTGGAAAATGTTCTGTTGAATTGCAGCGGCCATAACCACTTCTCTATTAGCACTTGCTGAGATAAGGACTTAGTTTTTTTTTCTGCCTGCGTTAGAAATGCTCTCTTGGGCTAATAAGGGTAGACATCTGGTCAAGAACAGCACCATAAGAAGGTTGCGAGGTCGAGGATATTTAGGAGTTTGATGGGCCTCGTCCACACGTTCAGGTATTCAAGGCATTCTTTCCTTTTGGAGTTTGACAGATTCTTCCTGGTTTTCCAGGCAGGACGCCAGTGGCATGCACGAAAAAGCTGTAAATATATTTTTTCTATGCTGCGTTGACTTGTGTGTGGGAACCATCTGTCTTTTTTTTTGCATAGATAACAACACATTGTTCAGTTTTCAACGTCTGCTCTGTATCCAAAGCGGAAAAACAGATCAAAAAGATGCAATGAATAATGCCCAAAATCTGTGTTTGTGTCTCTTCCTTAAGTGCCCTCATTCCTGATGGTTTAAAACAGCTCAGTAAGGTCCCGCCGGATTAAGAAGCTATAGATCAGCAAGGAGCGCTGGCAGGAAACTTGCACGGGCAGACGACTTAATGACCGGCATCACATTGGAATGTCAGGAATTGATGCATAATGGCTGCGATTTGTCAGTGATGATGTGGCTAGGATGAAGTCTGGAGAGTCTGAGCTTTAAACACAAATGATCAGACAGAGACAGATCTCGAATCTGCAGTGTCAAAGCCCAAAGGCAGTCAAGCTGTAAGTTAGCCATCTGGTGCTGTGCATTATTTAATGTTACATATGCCAACACAAGCTGACAAAGTGACGTTTAGCCAATTTGTGATATTTCATCTTGAGATTCATCAATAATGAGTGATGACTGCATGAGAACAGGCTGTTGTTAATAAATAAAAAGTTATGTCAAACTTCATTTGAGTATAAGTGGACACAATATGACAGAAGTTATTATCGTTAGCAGTTTTTGTCGTGCGTAAGCAACATATATGAATGTCACGAGACTTAAATTTCTATTTTTTGATAGACCTGTGTTTGTTATTTTCTGGAGTATGTCTAACCTCTGTTATCACTTACAAGGAAATCCCTTAGATTAACTGTTTTTTTGTGGTTTACTGTGGTTATTATATTAGAAATATATATTTTTATAGTTTGTGGTATATAATAAGGGTCACACGATATTTGGCATTTTGCCGATTATCGGCATCGATATTAAGTAATTACAAGGTGCGCTACTGTGGCTCCACTGCCGTCTCTTCTCTCTATACTGTTGGCTATAAACTCCCCGCTTCATTTAGTGTCCTGCCCACAACAGTCTCTGAAGCCTTGTTGTCACTCAGACCACACTCGCACATAAATGCAGCACGAAGCTCCGAGAAAGAGACGAGGAGAGAGGACAGAGAAAAAAAAAAGACAGAGATTTTCTTACTTTTTTTGCATATTGGTTCCCAATATCAGTTATCGGCCCCGTTAACTAGCAATAATTGGTAATGATATCGGCTCTGAAAACCCAGTATCGGTCGACCTCAATTATATAGCGGTTCTAGTAGACATTCCAAAGTCTTCCCCAAATGTGCAAAAATCCAAGACCACCCCAAAATTTTACATTTATTAAGTATTTTAAGTACATTTGTTAAGTTTTTATATTTATAAGACAATGAAAAATAACCTGAATATCTAGGATTTTCAAATCAAATTGACTTTAAAAGCACATTTAAAAACAGCAACAGTTGACCAAAGTGCTGTACAACTTATGAACTTACAATAAAACAATAAAATAACATCACACAGACACAAAAGTGAACAAACAGACAGCTTCAAATGAACTAAAATAGGTTTTGAAACATATTTTAAAAGTGTCTGGTGTTGGTCCTGATGTGTAGAAGCAGTTTGTTCCACAGTCTAGGAGCAGCTACCGCAAAGGCCCAGTCTCCTCAACATTTTAACCTAGACCTTGGGACAACAAGGAGCATTTGCTCAGCAGACCTTGGCGATCTAGCGGGAGTGTGCAGAGTTAAAAGATCACTGAGGTATCACTGCCAGCCCATGTAGAGATTTAAAAACAAACAGTAAAATCTTAAAATTGATTCTAAAACGCACATGCAGCCAATGTAAACAAGCCAATATTGGTTGAGCTGCCGCATTTTGGACCAACTGCAGTCGACCAATCTGTGACACACCAACACCTACGTACAGATTATTGCAGTAGTTCAGGGATGAAATGAAGGCGTGGACGGCCTTTTCAAAAAACGGCTTCATATTTGCAAGTACTCGAAGTTCAAAAAAGGCTACGTTTTGCTATAACCTTTGAACAATCTAAGCTAAAGAAATATAGAGCGAATCATAGTCATTGATTGATGACTTAATTTACTACAATATTTCGTGAATACTACCTTTCTAACTGTCTGTAACATGGTGATGGCTCTGCCAACTTATTTCTAACAAACAATATTCTGGATCTAGTTTTTGTCCTGAAATTATTCATTAAAATGGAGTACTAATGTATATTCTAATGATATGCATTGTTTGATGGGCAGAAAAAAATATTGTCAGCCAAATAGGTTTCAACATTTGAATGGATTAGTGTCTTGAAAAGGTCAAGCATGTACGTTTCTGACATTCCTATTATTTTCTTCAGTTCTGTTACAGTTGAGAAAATGTATTTTTTTTTATTTATTGCACCCTTTTAGAGAAACACTGTACATTTTCAAGCTAAATGCAGGGAGGTGATGTTCCCAAATCCAAACCTGGACAACAGACCCACAATGAAGAATTTCCAATAAATAAAAATGAAACCAAAAATGATATATAATACATTGTTAACATCTGATCTTCCAGCTCTTATTATCACTCGGAAATTCAGCAGCCAACTGTGCTAGAAGTGTAAACGAGGCTGTAATACCCTCTGCTTTTCTCTTAATCCAGCAATCTGTCTCCATGAGTGTGCTGCCTGGCGAGGAGCCGCCCCAAAGCCCCCTGCCCAGAGACTGGAAGTGCTACACGTCTCCACAGGGCCGAAAATACTACGTCAACAGTATAAGCAAAGGTGAGCACCCTTCTTTCAGTAAAACAGCTGTATGATTTGAAATTGCTTATAGATGAGACCAGAAAGAGATGGCAAAAAATGGGGACATTTGTGGCTTTCAGTTAGTTTAAAATATTGTGATGTAAGATTACCTCGCACTTGTCTTTTCTAACATAGATTTGCAAACATCGTGTGGCACGGTGGCGTAGCGGTTAGCACTGTCGCCCCACAGTGAGACAGTCCTGGGAGTTTCTGCGTGGGGTTTGCATACTCTCCCCGTGTTCGCGTGGGTTTCCTCAAGGCGCTCCAGTTTCCTCCCAAAGTCCAAAAAGCATGCAATATAGGTTGACAGGTGAATCTAAATTTACCCCGTAGAGTATGACTGAGAGTGTGATTGTCTGAGTGTGTGTGTCCTGTGGTGTGTTGGCGTCTGCCCAGGGTTGGTTCCTGCCTTGTGCCCCTAGTTTCCGGGACAGGCTCTGTTAACACCCCCCCCCCGATTAATAAAGGAATTTACATTCCTTACATTCCTTCTTTAAACACCTGTTGATTCAACAGGAACAACTTTTCTGTGCATAATTTATGAAAGAATATTATCACCTCATGACATGAGGGTTATAGAGGTAGAAGTGTGGTTCTTTGTCATCAAATTTGTAAAGATTTCCATTTAATAGACATTTAATTAGTGTTTAAAGATAAAGACAGAAATTAGGGATGCACCGATTGCAATTGTCTTGGCCGATTCCGATTACCGATTTTTTTGTAAGTGTGATCGGCCGATACTGATTTTTCCGATACCGATTTTTTTTCCCAGATAACAGAAAATTAGAGCTACTGCAAGTAGTCGACGACATTGACACAAAATAACTATTAAAATTATAATTTATAAGGTTGATAAACTATAACTTGTGTTTAATCTACCTGTCGCCGTTCCTCTTGCTACGTCATCTTTGGTTTTTCTGTAAAAACTGTCTGTAGTGTGCAGTCAATCACAAGACCAGGAGCCATCGGCCAATAGGATTCGCAGGCAGAACCTGCCAAAACCCCGCCCCCAAACTGCCAAAACCGCGCCCCCTTTCAAACTGCGAGGACATTTAACACATCGAGAGGAAAAATACAGTTCGCGCGCAATATTATCACAACCGCGCACTCGCTTTTTAATTTTGTGCTCTCGAGTTTCACATTTGCGCGCACGACTTTGAAATTTACGCCCGCGAATTTTTTGCGGCAAGCGATTTTGCGCGCTCTAGTTTTGGCATTGATGTGACGCCATACTCACGCACCCAAAATTCGTTTCGTCGCCGCACAATGTCACCCCATTCAAAGTGAATGAGAAACGCCTCCGTTGAGCGTATATGTGAACGCTGCCTGAATGCGCGCGTGGCAGTGCTGCAAGTAATGCACATGCGCAAGATCGGTTTGTAATCGGCAATACGGTGATCGGCCGATCAGGCCAAAAATCGGCCGATTCCAATCGTTGGTCGATCGATCGGTGCATCCCTAACAGAAATATAATGTCATTTATAGTTATCACTGTCAATTTTATGCCTTAGGATTAACACAGAAGTTAATGTCAGCAGCACACACACACGCGCACACACACACAAAACAAAGTTAACAGTAGGCCTTCTCCTATCATGAGAGTCCCAGCATGTCTGCCTGGTACAGCTCGGTCTCGGTTGGATCAGAGGCTGTAGACGACTCCTGATCCCCCCTCATTGTCTTGAAACAATTAACACTGTGTCTAGCCAAGGCTGTTCCTCGGTGAGCTGTGTGTTATGTACACACACACTCTTTCTACTGTCTCTCACTCTCCACCCACAAAGACGTCCATCTGTGCATTCTCCAGATGACTGAATGAGGATCCGTGCAGAGAAAATAATTACCGACGCTGTAATTTCACTTTTGGCCTTCCCCAGTTCGCAAGTCTACTGTCGCTTCAGCTCCTGTCGAGTTCTTCTGCTCATATTTGAAGCAAGTTGTGGACATATTTCCCGAGTACTATTTACAAACTACGTGAGGCACGTTGTGAAAGCGAGGCCAAACGCGGCGGTTAATGAATTCCTCAACTGTTTTTCTAAGGCCCGGTTAATGGTGTGGAGCAATAACAATTTAGTCACTATGTAGCATAAAAGCACAGGTCATAAAGAGACGCTTGTGCAACTGCTATAAATAGTTAGAGTAATAACCACGTAATAACAGCTTAAGGATTTAAGCGCTGGATGTTATGAGTCATTACAGTCAGCAATGAACGGCTTCTGCATCGGTAGCACTACGGTTTCGAAAGTTGAGACACTTTTTCGTTCCTGCTTCTCTGAGCTGGCACATGTTTCAGTGGGCCTGAGTGCTAAAAAAAGGAATGAACTCCACCTCAAACTTAGGACCAGTTGTGTTTTTAAAATGTTATTTCATAGTGTGGTGAAGCTGATAGTGTGAAAACCAGACCAGTAGGGACAGACTGATCTGATAGTGATATCAGCTATATGTCAGATACTGTTCTCATAAAATGACAGTTGGATCATGTTACAACAGAATGATAAAATCCTACAAGCCAATACATGACCTGTTATAACAGAAATTTAACTAAATATATCTAAAATATATCGTTCTGCGAGGGAAATGTATAATATACCTGATCTTCATATTTAAATGTAGGTTTACATTTTGAGATGGCTTCGAGTCCCAGGATTTCATTATCGGTAATGATGTTCTGCCGTTATCTATATATGACTATAAAACTTGAAACTAGATGCATTTTTGATTAATCCTGTAAGATTATGACATTTTTGAAGAATATGTTGTAGGATAAAGTAGGGATGCAATAACACATCATGTATCTACACTGCTGGGCAAAAAAAAAGTAGGCTTTTCCCCTGTTTTTCTTTAGTAAACTCGGCTGTTTGGGCAAGCTGTCTTAGAGCCTTTCACAGTGTGCTGCGTCAGTGCTGTTCCATTCATGTCTGATTGCTTCCCACAACTAGTCATTGCTCTAAAATTCTCTGCCATTGAGTGTGGTCTTGATGTGTGTCAGTGTGGAACTTAATTGTTGATGGCAGTTGGTAGTATAACCGCCAGGGCGTTCGCCCTGTGCTTGGAAGGTCGCCCATTCAAATCCTGGTGGTACAGGTATCACTGAGGTACTAATGAGCAAGGTACCATCCCAAAGCACTGCTCACCGGGCGCTGCTCATGTCAGCTGCCCACTGCTCCTTCATGGGTTGATAACAAACGCAATTTGCAATTTATTACTTGTTTATTATAGGTAGTTTAACCAAGGTAAAAGCTTTATAACATGGCACAGGATTTAATGCTGTTGCATTAAAGGGTTTACACTTGAACTTTAATTTCTGTTGCTTATATACATATTTATTCATTTAATAATCCAAAGTTGAGAACATTTATGCCCACCAATCAGCCATAACACTATGACAACTGACCGGTGAAGTGAAAAACATTGATTACTTCATTAGATTACACCTGGTAGCAAGAGGGAAATATACATCTTGTTCTTGAAGTTGATGTAGTGGAAGCATAAGGATTTGAGCTAACTTGGCTAAATGACTGGGTCTGAACATCTCTAAAACTGCAGCACTTGTAGAATGTTCCTGGACTGCAATGGTCAGAAACTACCAAAAGTGGTCCAAAGAAGGAAAACTGATCAAAAGGCGACAAGATCATTGGGTGACCAAGACTCACTCATGCGCTTGGAGATTGAAGGCTGGCCGGTGTCGTCTGATCTAATGGAGGAGCTACTGTAGCTCAAATTGCTGAAAATGTTCATGCTGGTTCCAAAAGAAAAATGTCAGAAAACACAGTGCATCGTGCTGAAAAGTTGAATCGGTGCATCTCTGACCAGTTGCAATCTTTGAGTGCCTAACTTACCGGAATGAACTCCAAACTGCCAACATTTTCAGTCTGTTTAGTCTAAGACACTCCGCAACTACTCCAGGAGATGTGATCGGGATTAGATTCTTGAACCTAGTGAAATAATTGCCAGAAAAAAACTACACACACCAGTTCTTGGTTATTGTTGTTGTTGTTTGGAGCTTGTCGTAGTTTCTGGTGCCCTCTCATCAGATTTGTTCCGTTGTGTTGTTTGATTGCTATGGTGACGTGTTGAGCATGATGTGAGAGTGTGTGTGTGGGTGTTAGGGGTTGTGATGTGTGGTTTCCTTCCTGCTGTGTGGTTTAGTGGGCCTCTTTGCCACCATGCTGGTTATACCCAGTTTGTCTTTGCAAACATATCACACTTCGAAGGGCACAAAAGGTGAAGACCAAACAGTGCAGCAACAACTCAAGACGAGAAACGAGGAGAAGCTTATCTAGAACGAGGAGAACTTGAGCAGGAGCAGCAGAAATGCTGGAGGTGCCAGGTGATGATTTTACTCAGAATGCAATCAATGGCTCCAAAGTTTGAAGTTCAGATTTTATGCATGGTGGAAATATGTAGATGAGGATTTTCAGGAGCTGCTTTTGATCCTTTTAACATAAAAAATTACGTGACAGCACATGAAAGTGACAAGGTGCAGACTAAGATCAATAAATGTCAGAATTGCAATCTCACAAATACGGAGCAGCGCTCACCGTGGACGAATGTTAAATTTTTTTGGTCAGACCGTTTGTGGTGGTCGAGAAGTGAAGGTGGTTGATGGCGCAGCGTTGCGCAAATTGTTATGCAGGAACAGCAGGCGCCGCAGCGGATGCTATTACAGATGGTGATAAATAAAAGATGGACTTCATGAGACATAAATAGGCCAATATTCATCGCTTGCAACTTTCATCTTCATTACAGATCAGAACGTACGCCACAACCTCGCCATTTTCATAGAAAAATCAATCTTTTGTAAACGGTAAGTGGGACAGTAGCGGAGACCGAAGCTTCGTCCCTTCTGTCCTGTTTGCTGGTGTTTGTTTGCACTAGATAATTAGACTAATATGTTAGCTTAGGTGCTTGTTGCTTGGTAACAAACTGTTCCAGTTCAGTCTTGGCTATGCAAAAATGGCTAAAAAGAGATTCCACGGGTGAATTCCTCTTGTTTTTACGTCTCCTTTTTATTGAGCCAGACATTTTTTCAGACGTTTTAATTAATGTTAGATGTAGAACACATTCTAAGTGAATGTTAGTTAGTGATTTCCCATATTCTCAACCAAACATTTCGGCAAACACTTATTTAATAGAAATGTAAGGTAGCATGTAAACAACTTCTTATGGCTGTATTTTTATGTAGCAGCTGCTAGGACTAATGATATTACAAATATTTCCTACTATTGGTAATTTAGGATGATGAGATATTCCATACTCCAGAACAGCCCTTCTCTGCTTTTTGCTTAGGAGCTTGTGTATTCTTCCGCTGCTGCCATGGCAATCTAAAGTTTGCACAGTGAGCGATTTACTTTTTTACATTCTGATCATCTGAATTACCCCTATGTATTTAGAAGCCTTCGATCTTTGGAATCATTTACATTGGGCCTTCTCAGGAACTGTTCTGAGGATTGGGGACAACGAATAACTGAAGCTGACATAATTCCTGCAGCACTTATACAGGAACATCAAAGAAGTACTGTATGTGTTACAGTCGTTTGTAGTGGAATATAAATTATAAGCTTTTTTTAAAAGATGCATTGGTAAAAAATATTTTAATCTCAAGGTTGACATTGTCAACTCCTCGAGGCAACCCTAAAAAAACACTCGTATGTACTGCGAACTGCTATTGTTAATTACAGGCAAGACGTAAATTAATTTTAAAAAAGTTTCATTCCCCTTCATAGTGGCCCGTCGATATTCAATTCCGCCTTACAAGAGTCAACTCGCTCCAGGAATGATGTAGAGTCGCTTCTGCATTAGAAAGCAGAATTAAGCCAATCAGAGCCGCATCCTCGAGTTGCTAATTAGGGTTATGTAACGTTATTGACATTTACAAGAGGTGAAAGCGTCTTCTTCTCTACTTTAACAGACTGAATGCAATTAGATTATCGTCGCCCGTTTAGTTGATCGCTTTGGTAATATTGATTGCCTCATTGCAGCCCGACTCAAAGGACCGGAGAGGAAGAGTCCCGTAATGAATGGCCTCTGATGGCATCGTGGATCATTTCTGAAAGGGTCTGCTGCCAAATCCCTTCTCCATGTGTGTCATTTGAGCTGAGCTGAAGGCCTGGCCTCTGCTTCCTCGGCTGGTTAAGGACGGAACCGGTGCTCTACACAGAAAAATAATACAGTCCCGCGTCACCGCAACTGCTTTATAAGACCGTCTGGAAATATGACGCAAGGCTTAACGTGAACTAGAGTGTTGTTGCATTATCAAACCTGTTTTTAGTCTTGCAGTTTATTTTATTTCTGTCACGTGTATTGCTCTGCGTTGCTGAGATAGATGATCCAGTATGAGAAAAGTGTTTTTTCTCTTTTTTTCTAATGGCTAGTGCTATAATATAATACATTATGCTCTAATGTTGCTTTTTCGTTGTTAATGTTGTATCTGGTTGCAAATAAGGCAAAAATGAGATCATATTCATGATCAAAAAGTTTAAATTTTGAAAGGGAATCTGAATTTTCTTGTTACTGACATGTGATGAAGGGCAGCACGGTGGTGCAGTGGTTAGCGCTGCTGCCTTACAGCGAGAACATCCTGTAGGCCCTTTCTGTGTGGAGTTTACCTGCTCTCCCCGTGATTATATATATATTTATATATAGAATCAGGTTGTAGACAGTGTAGACAGTTTTCAGGTTGTAGACAGGTTGTAGACAGTCATTAATGAGCAGTGATTCACAAGTTATAAAAGTTGTCTTACCTTGATGCAGGCTCACTCTTTGGCGAGATCTCAGATCTTGTTAGTTGCTTAGCTTATCTTGTCTCCTTGTCTCAGGGAGAATGTTAAACTGTGGTCTTCATCAGATATTTGTTAACATGCTATTACCATTAAAACACCAGACAAATTACAGCTGGGTGGCAGCGTTCTTCCTTATTAGGTGATTTATTACTAAATATCAAATCATTTATCTGACTAAACCAACCTTGCTGTCTGAGTTGATGATTCTCCCATCCATCCTGATGTTTCATGGCATTTTTTATCACTAATTATTGATGAGTTACTAACATTTCTATCTTATTACCTTATTCTAAAGTGTAAAACACATCAGGCCAAATAGTGAGCCTGCATATCAAGTGTAAAACACATCTTGCCAAATAGTGAGCCTGTGTCAATGTCTCTCAACCACAAAATAGTTTAGTGCTGCTTATTAATGATATAAAAACTGTCTACATCCTAATTAACAACTGATTATAAAAGCCTTTCTAAGGGGAGTCTTAATGTAACGTGTAAAGTGGAAGTTGTGAAAAGCCACCCAGAAAGCCAACAGAAGACATCCAAGAAGCTGGAGATCACCAAATCCAGGCAAATGAATCCAGTGGTGGTCTAATGGTAGGATACGTTCATTTGGACCAGGTTCAAATCTAGAACTATAATCAACTAATCAAAGTTGAAAAACAGAAATAGTGAGTAAATTGTGAGGATGACTTCTGGTGGCACGGAGGAGCTTCCTCGGGGAAACTGCCGATATGATCTGGCAACCCAGGACGTCAGGGTTAGTGCCTGGCCTTGCATTCACAGGTTCTGACCCCTATGATTCAGATGGTTTGTGTGGTTTGTAAGAGTGCTATCAACTACATCTGTCCGAGATTATCATTCCAACCCTATCCCATGGCATTGCACAGCTGATGTAATTCGTCGGTAACCGTCTGACGTGACCTTCTGTTACAGAGACGACATGGGAGAGACCGTCCAGTGTTCCGGGGACGCCCAGAACGCAGTCGCGGCACAAGAACACTCTACCCGCAGGTAAGCCGTCCTTTTGCCCCAACGCCACTTTGCAGCTGCTGTGAATCTGTGGTTATTTCTCTGCTGTATTTTACTGTGTTTTCAGAACCTAGTAAAACATTGTGCTTTTTATAAGGAAAGTTGTTGGTACTTTGCAAATACAGGAACATACTGTGCAACCATAGCATTCTAGCACACGTCTAATTCACATGTCCTGTTATTCATTTTGGGAGGCCAATACTATATACGTTATATATACATACATACATACATACATACGCAGGGGCAGATTTGAACCGGCCACCTTTCAATCACAGGCGAATGCGTAGCCATTATGCTATCAACAGATAGCTAAATGTAAAAGCTTTTAAAAGCATTTTCATTAGAAATCCTTTTCCATTTTCTATATGCAAAAATGTTTAATTGCTTCTGAAAAAGGCAGTTGTTTGCAGTAGACAACACACCACCATACTGTGAAAAATGATGGTGTTACTGTAAATATTTCATACTTTTATAGTTGCATAAAGTATTTTGGAATTAAAGTATTATACAGTAAATATCAAGTGCAGCTATAAATTCTGCTGACAGTATTATGCTGTAAATGTAGGGTGAAATTTGATAAAGGGTGGCACCGTGTAAACCGTTTGCACGTTTGGTTAAACTTGTTAATTAAAAGTAAAGGCTGCCCGGTGGACAGTGGTTAGCGTTGACACCATACAGCAAGAAAGTCTTGGGTTCAATCTTGGGTCAGCTGTGGGGTCTTGCTGTGTGGAATCACGCCACATTCGATTGGGTTTCCTTCCCTATAGGTTGATTGATTGCTTTAAATTGCCCCCATAGGTGTGTATGTGAATGCGTTTGTGTGAATGTGCGTGCCCCACAGTGTGTTGGCACCCACCCAGGGTTGGACCTTTTCTCGCGCCAGTAGTACCGGCTTAGGCTCCAGTCCCCAACCCGATTGGGATTAGGCGTTTCAGATAACGAATGAATATATAATTAAAAGAAGCTGCATCATGGTCAGGCTAATAGGTGTTTCTTGAAAATCTACTTCTTGCCAAACGTTTATGGGGAATGAGATGTGCGGCTCCCAAACAGGAACGAAAGCAGGGAAAAAGGCAAAAGGATCCGGACAGCGAGGGCTAGTCCAGATGGAATGAGAAGCATTCACATGTGTGGTATGTTGTGGGCTGGATTCTCCCGCTATCTTTACTGCGGGGTGTCGCAAATTCCTCAGGCCTCTGATTACAGAGTTTCTGGGTTTTAATTTTATCTCTGGTTTGAAACACTGGAGGCGGTCATGCCGTGTGTATATGTGAATCCGTCACACTCAAGGACCAGACGTCAACAACCTACAAAACAACCGCACCACAGCCATGGCTGCTGCTCTGTGACCTTCTAGATTAAAGGAATCTTTCTTAATATTTTTTATGATCATATTCTAATTTAGTTTGATTTGCATTTGCTAAGCAGTATTAGACAGGAGAAATGGAAACATGTCTAGAGAAATCTGCTATAATATTCAAAAAGAAGTAAATCCTTTCTTGCCTTTCTTAATGCTTATCCCAGCTCAAATACAATATATAATACACGTTTACTGTTTTTCTATTGATTTGATCTCGATATTGATCATGATATAGAATGTTATATTCTAACTGAATATTTAATATTTGTAATTAATGCTCAAGGAGTAAATAAACATGCTCATCATAACTTAAATGTGTTTTATTACCAGTTAGTTTTAAACTGTACGCCAGTTTCATTTGAAGTTTCATTTTATGTATTCATTTTCGATAGTATCTTATTAAGTGATGCTATCTGCAGCATATTTTGCATTGGCGGTTGGTTTTTTCTGCTTTTTGATATCTGAACCACTTCTTTTGATGCCATCTTTTTGGTATCTCAGCTTCATAGATTAAGACATTTTCTTCGAAATTCACTTGCATGTTTCTCGAAGTTGGAGGCTTCACTAAATAATATGAGAGACTTTGCCTCCAGCACTGACCAATCGCTGAGTCAGTCATACAGAGCCATACAGAAGTTTGACTTCATGCTGCATCACATTGACTCGGAATGGAATTTATGCTGCAAATGCTTGTTTTCCAACTGCATATTTACACGCCATTGTTCCTCACTTCTGAATCGTGTTGTGAACATTCGTAGTGTGATTATAATTGTGACAGAAATTTGGCCCTGAGAAACATCTTATGAATCCATTTTATTTTCACAATTACAAAGCCAGTACACACATACACACACCTGTGTACACTCCCAGTGTTCCAAATTTGTCCTTCTCAAGGGCGTGACTTAGCTGAAGCGCTCTGCAGCAGCTCACATGTGATCACCGCTCATCATCTTCCTCCACACTTCTTCAAGAGCCATCATCTGGGAGTCGTTACCCTCCTCTTTCTCCATTCTGGCTCCCGTTTTCATGCACCTGCACCTTGAAAAACGGTTTGTGAACACACAAGGTCTTGTCTACGTCTGCACCCGTGTCCTCGCAGGAGAGGGACCTTGATGTAGGGGAGGAAAAATGCAATTTGCGAGTGATTCAGAAGCCTGAGACTGCTCTGAAACAGCAAATCCAATTAAGACGCCGCCTGAAAGCGATCAGCGTCATTGCATATAAATGGAGAAAGGAAGCTGAAAAAGTGCTTGGTTCAAAACAGAGCTGCACAGAATATCGTTGCAGTTTTGACATTGTGGTCAATAGTCACATGACAGGACGGGTAATGTCGAGTACGAGAAATTAAATCACGCGTGAAGCTGCAATTTTTTTGCCACTCAATTCAAAAGGAAAACTCACCCGATTCCTGACTATTATGACTATATTTTCTGATTTAAGTAGTCTTGGATAAAGTTCAAAAAGGAGGTTCACACCCACAGAGGCTTTTTAAAAATAGTTAAATGCCTGTAAAAGATTATAGAGCTGCGTCATTTTTACTTTATCAATAACCTACTAAATATAGTTCTCTTTAAATATTTTTATTTTCTCCATTTTAAATTCACTACCATATAAAAATACCCTAGTCCGGCTATAATGTTAAATTATTGCCAAACTTTTTTATTCAGATCATAAGAATGAAAACAATATTGCAGTAAACATTGCACTGCCATTTGTAGCCGTACTCTCTTGACTTAAGGATCGCTTGTGACTGCTTGATGTTGTCTTGGGTCAAATGTAGCAGTGAAAGTGGAGGTCACACTTTTAGAATAGTTGACCTTACTCCAGTGGAGGTACCGAGCTTTCACCTCCTGCCTAACTTCACCACAATATACGCTAGCCCAAAAGCTGCGTGCACTTAAATTCAAGGTGTAGATTCAATTCAATACTCTTCAATCCAAGATGTAGATTTTCTCATTTCAAGTTTTGTTTATTTAGTACAGCTGAAAAGAGCAGTGCTTGGGAGCAGTACCTTGCTCATGAGTACCTCAGCGGTAACTTTACCAGTCCTGGTTTCGAACTTGCGACCTTCTGATCATGCCGAGAACACCCTACCGTTACGCCTCCAACTGGCCCAATGTACATTGTTCTCTGCAGTTTATAAAAAGCTCTTGCCGGTGTGACATTTGGGCCAGCCCACCCTGTTCGGGGGAGTAGAATAGAAGAGAATAGAACAGAATAGAGTCGCGCCTTATCAGGCGTAGACAATCAGAACACCTTCTTTTCTTTCAGACCTAAAAATACAGGCAAGGAGTTTTTAAATAGGCTCTATGCAGGGAGGTGCCTGAAAACTGTGGTGGTAAAAAAATTGGGAAGTACCTCTCAGAGCACTTCCCCTGGATTTGTCCACTGTCATGTTGTCATGCAGGAGATTGTGGAGTTGCAGTGTTAGAATAGATAAAAATCAATTTCTATTCTGTTGTGTCGCTGCCACGAAGTTGGCAAAGTTAGGATGCCGCGGTCTGATACGTAGATCAGATCAGGTACAAATCTGTCACGAGTTGCAGGATCGTGTATCAGTCAACAACAGGCCGGCCAGACTTTTTTTCGAGACTGATAAAGCTGGATCTGTGCATCTATACTTCAAAAGCATTTTAATAGCTTTAATGCTCTTTCAGAAACTTGAGTTCACTCTTGCCCACTATCTCTCCTCCCTCCCTCCCTCCCTCCTGCAGTGAATGGATTTCATGGCAGTGGAAGTCCGTTGCATCAGATGGATCATTCCCGGGTGCCGTCACGGAAGGCCAGTACGGATCAACAGGTATCAGCCCCTGTTTCTGAGTTTAACTCATATCACACAGCTTTCATGGGTCGACTCCAGCGTTAATTTCCATCATTGCACCTGCTGTTACGACATGTTAGCGCCGGTGGTGATAGCGGAAGGACGCAGAGGCAGAGTTGTTAACAGAGGAACGTTTAGAACAGAAATGTCTACAAAACATTATGTCTGCGTTAGGTATTGCTGAAACTGTGCACAAACTTATACAGTCCAGGTATCGGACGAACAGGCAGCTTTCCACGTAGGTCACAAGACAAAGACAAAAGGGCAGAGGCAAGGCTTAAACACTAACACTTGAAGAACATTAGGGAAATCAGTGCTAAAAAGGTGAGAGAATGAGCCATCGATTTAGTATAATAATAGATTTAATTTTTTAGACAGCAACCTTTAGGGCACAACTTGCACTTTGTAGTTAAAACTTTCAACAACCTTTAAAAAACATTTAGTTTATGATTACAGTGTGTAAAAACATAACTTGGGTATTAGTTAAAGTTCATATGAAACCATATTGAACAAATTGCTGCATTTGTAAAGGCTTTTTATAGAAGCTTCACTCCCACTCAGCCTTTGTTTAAACTGAATCGCAGCAGCTGTGTGGAACTTTAGAAATCTCAGTATCTTTTAGATTAGTTGAGGTTAGAGAAGATAATGAGGTGAAGAAGCCCTCTCGCTTCCTGTCTTCCAATGTGTACCTCCCTCCAGTTTTTCCTGACAACTACATTTTCATTTATGAATTTTCTTATCAGCACCGACATCCCAATTACAGGGACAGACTCCCTACTACAACTTAGGATTAAGAGTTTTGCTCAAGGGCTAACAAATGAATTTATCTGCGAGAGGATTTGAACCAACACCCCCTTTGTCCTTAAACAAGTGTCCTGCCATTGAAGCCCCAGTATCACTATGATCATGTACACAACACAAACTACACAAACACATGTACCTACATTATTTTACACAAACACAACATTTAAGGATAGTGCTGGTTATCAACACCTTTTACAGATGAGAACTCAATGACTGAGAGGAGTTTTGACAGTGTTTTTCATGTTGTCCCCCAGAGCCCTGGGACCACCTCACCTAGGAGGTTGGAGAGAGAGACCACAGTAACCGTGAGTATGCTGGAAAACAATCAGTCGCAAATGTTCCACAGATCACGCCCACACACACACACACATCACACAGGGGCATAGGGACAGCAACATGTTCACACGCCTCCCACCAGATTGTGACAGTAACACACTCCCCCGGCCATCGCTAGACAGGGACAGACAGTAACACACTCCCCCACACTCTATACTGGGTAAGACAGACGGTAAATCACTCCACAGCTTGCACAGAGAGAAACAAACAGTAAAACACTCCCACAGCAGTCACACCAACTGCATCTCAGACTAGGGTACCCATCTGAAACTAAGCAGGACTGGTCCTAGGCAGTATTTGTTTGGGAGACCAAATAGGAAGGCTAGGTTGTTGCTGAGGTGTTGGTGTGACTAACAGCAGACACCATGGTCTATGTGAATCTAATTGCCTCAGTGTAGAGACATTATGTTGTAAATAATGATACCACCCTTTGGGTGAGACCTAAATCCTGACACTGAGAGATTGTAAAAGAACCCTGTGCATCTTTCTAAAAAAGTTGGGGTGGAACCTTGATGTCCTTCTAAAATGACCCACCATGACCCTTTCAACTCTGGCCTCCTAATCTGTGTGGTGAGAGTACGGGTGCAGAACGGCTGCTGGAGCATCATCCAGAAGGAGCTGCACCTTGGTGCTGGTTGAAGAAGAGAAATATTGTCTCTGTAAAATGCTTGGATGTCTAGAAAAGTGCTATATAAAGATTTATTCCTTCTTTGACTGTCTGAACAGAGTGTCAGACAGCAACACACTCTACATCGACAAAGTGAGACAACACATCTAGCTGAATGCATGGAATTCAAATCACATCTGAAATGCAGCAACATATTTTCTTTTACTGATGCTGAGCTTATTTATGGAGGTGCCGATTTGATAATGATACCATATGGGATATTGAACATCAGTTGAAGAAAACCCTGTAAGGTTATTTTTGCACAATTATGCATGCAGTAAAATTTGCGTCTGAGTGCTCTTCAATGTTGGTGAATCATGAAAACTGCGTAAGAACCCTATTTTTCCATAAGAACAGTTGGTGAGTGAGGCCCAATGTTTTTATTTTATAAAGTTAGGAAAGCAGCATTTAAGTTTTTAAGTGAGTGATTATTTGTCTTTGTGAACACACCACAGCACACCCTACAGTGCACTATACGAAACAAAATGTGACCTCTGCATTTGACCCAACCGTGACGGAGCAGTGTGCAGCTCTATCAGTGCCTAGGGAGCAGTGCTTGGGGGGCGGTACCTTGCTCATCGGTACCTCAGTGACACCTTTACCAGACTGAGACTTGAACCGACAACCTTTTGATCACAAGGCAAATTCCCTAACTGTTAGGCTACCAACTTCCCCAATGTGTTTGTTAACTTACATTGCCTTACACCTAAATGAATGATCCCAGTCTCTTCAACACAGGGAGACTTGCAGCTTGTTAATGCAATGCTGGTATCAGATCAGTTTTCACTATCGGTAAGTATTGCTTTCAGAGTTGGAAGGGTGGTTCCCTAATCTTTTTGTTTATGATCAGTTTCCCATGTGGAACTGTGTTTGGTGATGTGACTACAGAATCAGAGTGACTGATCTTTAGTAGAAGCTCTAAATCTTTTGTAATGTGCTACAGGTTAGATGAAGTAAGTTCAAACGGCTGGATTTTCCTTATGGTTCACATGTATGAGCGTATGTCCAATCCGGAGCAAAGTCCCCGGGTGCACCACCACCACCACCACCTTCAGTTGCCATGGAAACAGGGCCAACGCTATCGATTCGAAGCATAGAAATGGGAAGGGCCCGCTGAGAACGAAAGTGTTTTCAGTGCTAATTTCATGCACGGCTAAGCACCATCGCAAGGGGTCGTTGGGGTCGTTAGTGGATCTGGGTAATTATATGGTAACACAGGATGTAAAGAGCGTTTGAAGGATGACCTTGCGTGTTTATCTGTGTTCTGTGAGGTAGATTCATTTGAGGCAAATAAATCTTTCATTACCAAAAATATTTAGGTCAGAGTCCAGGCTTCACTGTGAAGTTCCTGCAATAGAAACTAATTTTCTCCCTGGAGTACCATTAGTCGCGTACAACAGATCGGCAGTAACAGATCAGCGCCGAGCCTCTTAACCGCATAACAGAGTATATTCTTATATATAATGACCCAGTTTTTCCTTTAAGTACAGAGATGAAAAAGACGAAGAGGATTCCCACAAAGAGCTCCCACAGCGCAACTAAAACATCGTCCACTGCTGCGCTCTCAAGCCAAAAAAGAGCGATTTTTCTTAAGTTGGAAACTTTTATTATTCTTAATCAACTGATAAAATGGACGGACGTTAAAGTCATCAGAGTAGAGATGCTGATGAATAAAGCTTTGGGGCCCGAATTTGAGATTTCGAGATATCAACTTGCATTTGTGGAGGTAAACTGAGCATGCTCTAAAATAGTTTTGACATCATAGAAGTCAGAAAATGGCCAAAATCTGTTTTAGACTAGATTAGAATGATGTGTCATATTAGGAATTAAATACATGTTGGGACGTCGGAAGTGTAATGACTGTGGAGTTGCTCCTGTGATCAGAAGAATACTTGGTCAAATTCCAGATCGTAAAGGTACCACTGAGGTACCTGTGAGCAGGTAATCTTGTTGTGGTGCGCTGTGTTTAGGTGCGTTTACGATGATCACTTCATTATCCAAAATCTATAAAACTGGTCTTTGTTGCAGGAGGTAAGGTTTCTGACACTCACGTTGATGTCGCAGAAATCACACTTTATGCTTGAATTTATTTTCTTTCTATTTCTGTCCAGTAATAACACAGTTTACATTTACAGCATTTAACAGAGCTTTTATCCAGAGTGACTTACATTTTTCCTAATTTCAGGGACAGTTCCCCTGAGAGCAATTTAGGGTTAAGGGTCTTACTCAATGTTGACCCAATGTTGGTAACGCCAAAGGTAGGATTCAAACCCACAACCTCTTGAGCCCAAGGCGAATGTCCTACCACTAGGCCACCAACACCCAGTTGAACCCCAAGGCCTGTGTGTCATAAGTCCAAAGTCCATCAAGCCCTCACATTACCAAAAGTCAAGTGATCACAGTGTCATGACAACAAATATACATTTCATCACAGTGTTATTATCAAAGATCTATTTTTTTTAGCTTGTCATCATTTTGTCTTAGATATAAAATGGTCATTGACAATTTTTTCTTCATTCTTTTTGTTAGAGAATACTGATAGACACTGATTCAGCTGATACAAGCAGTCTAGCTGTTTAATCTCGGCTTTGCCTCTTGAGCTCAATAAAACTCATTACAGCTGAGAGCAGCTCCATTCTTCTCCCCTCACAATCCTGGAGGATTCCCTCTTGCTTTATTTCATCCGTCCTCCATTTTCAGCTACACTTTTTTCTCTGTGGAAGGACTTACTGGCAGGCAAAGGGAGGGGCATGGACAGACCCGTGCCAAGCATCCCATCCTGTATTGCAGGGTCAAAAAGTTAGAGGTGGAGTCCTTTTAAGCTCTAAAAGAGAACAATCAGGGCATTGACCAGCAGTTCTCTAAAGGACACTACTCAGTTCGCTCTGCAGATGAGTTGTGAGAGCCTGCAATTGTTAGCGTGAAGCAATGAAAGTTCTTAGTAGTGAAAACTAGGGTTGGTTTTCTCTCCCACTATGGATGTAGCCGTGACAACTCATTTGGAGGGAGTGACTTCTCCTTCTCTCTTCCTCTCTCTATTTTGCTCTCTCCCCTCTCACCCTCCCCAAAGCTGATTACAGTTAATGTGAAAGGAGATAAAGGCTTCATTGTGGAGTCCCAGATCCCCAGAACGGTGCCTCTCTGAAACTGCAAGGCTGCAAGCTCTTTAGCGGGGCTTGGAATTGTCTGCAGTATGGCAGGATTAGACAGCCATTACCAGAGGTTTGTGTTCTCCCAGGGAAAGCCAGAAGTGCAAAGGCCTGAGACCGGACTCTTTAACGATCAGTTTTACCTCTAGAGCTGAGTGATAAGACGCATCATGTTAGCGTGATATAATGTGATGAACTTTTTTATAAGCAGATCTAGAATGTACACAGACCTTGCACATCCAAACTAGATTCTAGGCAGGTTTAATCATAGCTTTTCAGCTTTCATTTTTAATTTAATAGATTTCATCATTCATATGCTTTGTTCATCACTTCTACTGAAAAATGTTAATTAGTGTTCTGCTTCAAACTTCAATCCGACTGTAGGAAAGTGTTTCTTCTTTTAATCATATAAATGTTAAATGTGGATCTCAGGTGAAAAGATAAATTGTGTTGACCAGGCAATAGAGAGATATGTATATTTTAGAGTTTTTGTATGACTAATTCTTTTACATCTAATGACATGACATGCACGAGTGAAAATTACCATCACTTAGCAGCTCAGAAATAACAATATTCACTACTTCTAGCGGGAGATAAGACTCATTATTTTACTGCAATATAATGTTGCATGCCTTTTCAAAGGCAGATTTACAATGAAGACACATCTCAGTTTATACCGGATTCCTGGCGCTAACTTGATGCTAATTTCCACTGGAGGTGAAATAACATTGGAACTGCTACATGTGAAATTGGTGAATTAGGATTGGCTGAAAATGCCAAATAGAAAAAGTGACAGTTAAATTATGACAATTTCTGCAATCACTGGATTCTAATATAACACTAGAAAATCACTAGAGCTTAGCCCCGGTCAGTGTTTTACTACAGTTACAGCTAAGTGATGCTAATGTCTACTGGCATTGGATACTAATATAAAATTGAAACTCCCTAAATGTGCTGGTAAAGTTTGCACTGATGAATGCTTAACTAACCTGAAAGTGACAGTTAATTTCAGCTAAAAGTGACAGTGCTAATATATGCTGAAATGAGATGCTAACATAACTTTGGAGGTCCCAAACGTACTCCTAAAAACTAAACAAGGAAGATTGCCAGCTAGCTGATACTAATATTTGCTGGTAATGTTTGCTATCATAGCATTACAACTCCCATAAATGTGCTTGGGTTAGGGAAACTAACTGGACAAAGTGACAGCTAACTGATATTAATTTCCACTTGTGTTCAGTCCTAACAGTGGAATTCTAGTTGAATGTGCAAGCAGAAATCAGTAAGCATCAGTGAGCAGTGTTAAGCAAAAAGCTGCTAACTTGTGCTAATTTTCACTTGCATTTGAACCTCCAACCTTTCTCTGAGTGAAAGTGAACATTCAACAAAAACAAAAGTGGAAACCTGTCCAGCGTTTATTTAAACTCCTCTCGCATTTGTGAGCCCACCTTTGTTTTTTTTCTCCTTTTTTTGGCTCCTGCTGTTGTACTGCTTGAAGCTTTGGTGAGACCTGGAGCTTTGTGATGCTGTCAGAGAGAGTGTGAGACAGATGTCCGTCATTATTTAGTCTAGCTGTGACAGCACTTGAGGATGGAGCTCAGTGCTTTGGGACGTTGAATGAACACAATCAATTTGGCGCAAGCATTCGTCCTTGTGGACCGAAAACTGTGTTTGAAAAGGAGAGCTACCGTCAAACGTCGACAAGTAGCATGTTCGCAGATGTCTTACCGTAGTATTTCAATGATTTTGCTGTGTTCGAAATGCTTTTACTCTTGGGTTTTGAAAGGAAAGACAGATGGAAACTACTGAAAACCTAGAACTGGCTGGTGTGTGTTTATGTAGTGTAGTAGGTGGGGCTCAAAAGTGAGAATGCTCAAATCAAACCGAGGTGTGAGTAACTAGAATAAGAAAATGAAAGAGAAGGAAAGTATTACAAGACTAAAATTGTATCCACGTCATTCTAAATGAAATAACACCGACAGGAGACACTGTGCAAACTCCATACACTCATATAAACTACACATTTGCTTTCTCTCTCCAGCCTCCTCGCGGCGTCAGTAATGGCACACAGCTGGTTCCAATCCAGATGTCACATGTTCGGTGACTAACATTGACAGAACAGGAAGCGTTCACAGGAAGCCGAGATGCAGCTGTTTGCAGCAAGTTGATGTAGCAGCACCACAGCTAATTCTCACTTTTAGAGCATCAACATGTTTTGGGCCGGTCCGAACTGGAAAGTCTAGTACTATCCCGTTGTTTGTCACCGATTAGGGAGTTTTAGATGAGTTTTCCTGGGCCTGTTACATCACAGTGCACTTGTTTTTCCATGCTTCTTGCTTTGGATTAAGTGATTGGTATAATAAGTGGCAGTTTGGCATGAGAGCTCTTAGAGGAAGTTACAATGTGGTTCCCTAAATGAATGAAAAAAAATAATTGAAATGTTATACCCCTCTCTAATCATCAGCTCCAGCTCTGCTTTCTGTCCCAGACATTAAACTTTGTACTATGTGTGCCTCACTTTGGTGCTCTCTTCCCTCTCACATTTGTCAGCTAAACTCAGTTATACATTTCAAAACTGCTCATAAGATTCGCCTGTTCAGGATGACATGCACATACACATTCGGAACCAGTTCTTACAGATCTTAGTCTTTTTATTGCTGTTTTTGTTAGTTATTTGTATTAGCGTCATAGCAATTATCTATTTAGGGGGCCATGCAGTGGAACACTGCATGTGTTTCCCATATTGGATTTTTCTTTAATCGGCATAACTAGTCAACTAGATCCTGGATTTTTATCCAATCTGCATGTAACTGGTATTATTTGAATCCCAAGACATTCTTCTTTAATTATTATCGAGTATATTTTTAATTTAGATTTTCATTTAGGCTGTATTTTTTTAAATAAATGTGCTCGGCTTCGTATAGTAATGCAATGCCACACACTGAATATCATAGAAATCTAGCTCTGAGTGAGCTACCACTAATTTTCATAGTATGAAATCGTATTATTTAAATCTCAGCATATTCTTCTTTAATTGTTATTGAGCACATTTTTCATTTACCTATTCATATGGCTATATTATGCAAATCAATACTTTGAAACAAATTCAGCAAGACATATGTTTGAATAAGGAAACTTTACTATAATTTACAGTTTTTAGACACTATCTTATAGTAATTATTAAGCCCATTTTCAGGTATTTCTTTATATGGCTGCAAAGTTTCACTTCAAAGTCGATATCCCACTTATTGGCGCCATAATAAACTATTTTAAAGTTAGCCTAATAAGTTTTGAACTGTAAATACGTAGAAAAAAAGATGAAAGATATCAAATCTCAACATATATGTACTTCAATTCATAAAAAACTGATAAAGCTGCAAACTGCATGGCCCCCCTAATCACTGCTTGCAGTTATATTTTAATAATTGAATTGCATTCATAATACTTTACTAAATACATCATTAACTATTCTGTGACTCTATAGCGATACATTATCATTGGCCAAAACAAGTCATAAGATGTCATGTTAAATCCACACCTGAATCCACTAACTCAGTTTCACATGTAATCTTGTGTATGTGTTTAGGACATTGAACTGTTTTTGCTCTGATCCACCACTGCATTATTTATAATATCTCTGAATATATACATGACACTGACCATGAACTATACAGCAATTTTATATGACAATTTGTAATATGTAATACAATTACATTTAATTAGGATTGAAAATCCATTTAATTGTAAAACCACTTCATGTGTATTTTTACATTATTATTTCTTTAACCTGAAGTTTGTCAACAGTCACTTACAATTTTCTGTTGCATCCATACTGTCACGTCTGCCTGCTGTTGATTGTGGTAATGAAGAATCTGCAGAATCTGTCCTCTTTTTCGGTAAATCCTTTTAAGAAATCACACACACGTTATTGCAGCTTAATGTATCTTATTATATAAATATGGTATTTCTCA